>CM055816.1:58565480-58586017 GCA_029582265.1 Zoroaster sp. YZ-2022 | reverse complement strand
CTAATCGGCGTCGATGCCTCCCCACGTCCCAACCAGACCCCAAAGCCCAGCCCAGATAATTATTTAAACATAAAATCGACCTTAAAGGTTTTGGCGACTTAGCAGCTTTGGGCCCCAGTCCAGGAATCACAACCTCGGATGTCTTCCAAACCATCGGGGCTAACAGAGCCGGTATAATACACTAAAAAACAACGGCTGATCAGACCGGCATGATTGGAGCTCACAGATCCGCACCCCAGGGTGGGGTAGCAGGCAGAGGCCTCAGTGCCCAAAGTCATCTAGCCGGTGGTCAAGCTGCTAAGTGTCTTCCAAACCCCTTTACTTTTCCTTATATACGACACCAATAATGAATATTCATTTATCCCATAAATTTGAATAAATATCGATCCAGATTGTGTGTGTTCAATCATGTTGGGAAACCTTTGCATGTTTAAGCCAAATAAGAAACCAAATTCACAACAGATTCTTTAGTAAACAAAAGGTGCAGCCCCAATGGCTCAGTGGACATTAACACAAAATAAGGATGGCTGCCGGTTCTATAAAAAAGTAATGGTACTGAAAGGACATGATTTCGTCACACCCACAGGATTTAGGTAAGTACAATTATTTATGTTACATTAAAATGACATTTATACATTAATTCTAAGTTTGTGACAAATACAAACAAAAATGTAACGTTACTTAGATCACCGCTAAAGGGCGCAGTAAGCAACATTATGGGTCATTTTGTTCATGATTTTTAAAGATTTTGAACCAAAAGTACAATAACCCTTTCAACCCCATTGTGCCATATTGGCTCAATATTGTATATTTCTTGGGTACCGTGGTGTTCTTTTAAGTACACGAAAACACATTTATTTGTTCCGGCGAGCCCCTGTGGCACGTCAGGAACACCTGATAGGAAAATGTCAATAGCGCCCTCAATTGACAAGTGTTTTCTGATTGGCTGAAAAGGACGCCCAGCAAATTTTGCGTGCCATTGATAGCTATGGACGCCGATGGAAGTGCACACATTTTTGGAAGAACTCTTCGCAGATAGTGGGTCGAATATGTCTTCTGACGAGGATTCTACACCGGAGTCGGATGATAGTGAAGGAATGCGTCCCGACATCATCATCATCATCGGAAAAGCCAAACTACCGGTCTGGTTGGTGTGAAACGAACACATACACGAAGAAACCCATGCAATTCGGTGGAAACAGGGGAACGACTGAAGATTTGAGTAACTATACACCTTTTCCACATTTTCAACTGTACTTCTGTAAAGCGACCTGGGAGCTGATGGTGACGGAGACAAATCGATATGCTGAGCAAACTTTGCCTGCAAACCCAACCAATCGTCAGTCTGCTTGGACTCCAACAAATATTCGAAATGATGACATTCGTGGCATTATTACTTTGCATGGGCATCAACAAAGGCCCTGATACAGCATGCACTGGTCCATGTCAGATGTTCTTCAAGTCCGGTATATCCGTCATCTATGTCCCGCAACAGATTCACTGCAATCCTTAGATTTTTTCACCTAGCCAACAACAGAGCTCAAGTCGACAGCCCTACTGACAAACTAGCAAAACTTCGCCCTTTACTCGACATTGTACTGCCAACCTTTCTCAAAATATACATGCCTGGACGAAACCTCTCACCAGACGAGAGTATGGTCAAGTTTAAAGGACGACTGAGCTTTAAGCAGTACTTACCGCGAAAGGCCAACAAGTGGAATGAAATGCTTCTCTTAAATGAGTCCGAATCCGTATACGTGTGTTGGAAGATGTTCACTGGGTCTCGGCCAAGCACAGCAACAATTCAACCCTCAACTGTGCATGCTGTAAACCATGGCAACACACCATCCATCTGTTATTCATGCAGCAGGCCAGGTTGTCTTGGATCTAGTGAAAGGACTGGAACACAAGGGTCATGTCATTTCATGGATAATTGGTACAACAGCCCAGCTCTGGTCTCAAAGTTATCACAGCTAGGATTTGAGTTTGTGGAACTGTGCGCTACACCACACAAGGAATTCCTGATTTTGCTCATCCCAAAAGTTTCCAATGAAAACAGAAGACCCCCGGTTTTATACATAGGCAGGGCCCAACTTTGCGTCGCCTGGCAAGACACAAAGCGTGTAACTTTGACAAATTACGGGAATTGCAGTGTCACCACTAAGCAGATTCGTTGTAAAACAGTTTAACCGGACATCGCGACATTAAAAACCTTCTGTAGTTTGCGATTACAATAAATACATGGGAGGAACTGATCTGGCAGCAACAAATTGTGCAGTATTACTCTCATCCACACAGAACAATGAAATGGTGGAAAAGAGTATTCGTAAACATTCTTGACATCTGTTTTCTGAATGCTACTGTGGTATACAACACCATATTTACAAACCATCACCTTTCATTTGGATTTTAGGGTAAAGGTAATCGAAGAACTTTTATCCACCTGGAAGTGACCCTGCACATCATGCAAGCCAACTTCCATGTGCTTCCAGGCCCTTTTCGTGTCAACACTATCCTGGAAAAATGTCTCCAGTAAAACGTGACTGTGTTGTTTGCAGTACTAGGGCAAAGAGAACACAAACGTATGATCTGTAAACAGTGTAATAAGCCAATGTGTGTTGTTCCCTGTTTTGAGAATTTTCATACCCAATGATCTGTCTGTGCCCAACTACTTTTGGTTGTATACATGTACATGTGATTTAATTTAATTCCACCCTTCTCCCTCCCTCCCCTCCCCGTTTCAATGTTGATGTGATGCACGCACACCGCAAGCCCAGATTTTCCAACATTGAACGGGGCTGGAAGGGTTCAAGCCTAGATTCAAGTCCCCGTTCAGTATTTTTTGCTCAAACAAAATAGATTAAACAATTGTAGTCAGTTTCCTTACTGTATAAGTCACAATACTTAATAAACCCCAATAACAGTGTTTTGCCATTTTAATGTAGGTCAACATAATTGGTATTTTATTATAAAGTTGATTTCATGGTTCAGAGAGTAAATCATTATGACACCTGTATGTTAACAATAGAAATTGCCTTGCAATGCATCAACATGTGAGGGCGCTATACAATGAAACTTGCCAAAAGTCCTGTGGTAACCAAGTAGACATGAAACAGAAATGAGTGTGGTACCCAAGGCATAATTGAAAAATTGGTCTTGGTACTGAAAGGGATAAAGGCAAATATAAAAACATCCATTGTACTATTGATGACAATTTATATACTGAGCAAAACAATTCTAAAAAATCAGGTTTTTGGGACAAAATATAAGTTATTGCATTTCAACGTAAAAACACATATTGAATGTCTTACAGGACAAACAAAAAATATAGTATTTATTTTATTAAGACTAGCCGATAATTATGCCAATAAAGGAGGGAGGTGCGTGGTAATAGGAATTGTTAAATATTAAACGGTGTTATTTAATTATATTTTGTTCAAATTATGAGGTTCAAATCGCATTTTATAGTGTGACATTTGACAAAACACATTTTCCAAAAAATGCCTGAGTGTATCACTGGGAAGTGTAAATAAACATTTTTAATAGCACATATGATAATTCTAACATATCGTTCGTTATTTCTTCTTAAACTGATTTCATTTCAATCAGTCCATTAGGAGAAATGCGGAAGCAGGAAATAAAATATCTCCGCACGCACAGTTCATATAAATCGCTATCAGACAATTTATTCAGGCATATACCAAAAATGTCATCATAATAAAGAAGTGAACCTTTTGTACTTGTCTGCCTTTCCATTGACAATGACGGATCAATCGACATAAAGTTAAGGTACCTTCCATGCTGTATTTGTACAAACTTGATGTGGCGTAGTGACATTAAAGATTGGAAGTCGACATTCATGTACCTCAATGGCAGCAGGAATGTACAGCGTAGGGTTGATCGCCGTTGTGTTCTTCCTGATCAAAGGTAAAAATGTTCTCTGAAGTAATTATTTGTATTGAAAACATGAGTTTTGGCATCAACATGAAACACAACACACGTAAACTTTTCTCAGGATAATGGATACTTTAAACCCAGTTTTATGTAAAACTGAACATTGATTTTTTGTTTGTTTTTATTTGTTTTTGTTTGTTTGTTTGTATGTTTAGAATACCAATATTGTACCTTCAGTTTACATTGTACGTTGTTTACTTCATCCTTGTTTACTTATTCAAAGTCATATCCCTTACAAAAATGTCCTGTGGTATTACCACAAAAAATACCACAGGACATTACCACAGGAATTGTCCTGTGGTTTTTTGGGACATTACCACAGGCACGTTACCACAGGAACATTACTGCAGGTACCACAGGAACATTACCACAGGAACGTTACCACAGGAACATTACCACAGAAAAATTACCACAGGAACATTACCACAGGAAAATTACCACAGGAACATTACCACAGAAAAATTACCACAGGAACATTACCACAGGAACATTACCACAGGAACATTACCACAGGAACATTACCACAGAAAATTAACCACAGGAACATTAACCACAGGAACATTACACAGGAACTGACCACGGGCGTTGTAATACAGGAACATTACCACAAGGTTACATGCCTGTAATGTTCCTGTGGTAATGTTCCTGTGGTAACGAGCCTGTGGTAACATGCCCATGGCACCTAACAGTGGTGGTTCCCTAGTCGAGCTCAGGAAAAAGATAACATGCCCAGGTACCTGTGGTACTGTTCCTGTGGTAACATAACTGTGGTACCAAAGACACGTTACCACCGGAACATTACCACAGGTACCACAGGAACGTTACCACAGGCTCCTTACCACAGGCATGTAACTTGTGGTAATGTTTATGTGGATGCCCAGGAGAAAATTCAGAATACAACACATGTAATAAATATTTTCAAAAAGTATAAATAACAAAATATCCTGTGAAGATACCGTCTGAAGTATTGTGCTTTTTTTTAGAAAATAGGCAAAGAACTGTGATTTCAAAATTATCATGCGTGTGATAATTTTTAACCATTACAATGTGTACACAAAAAGGCTGAATGCAATTTACACTATTTTTTCTCGTAAACGGCCCAACAAAACTAGCTGAAATTCTCACAAGTTATTTGTTATTATACACATCTCTACTCTTATAAATTATGGATGCATTAACCAAAACACATGTACCAAAAGATGTAGCATCTCTTTAATATATGTTTTTAATAGTCACTGAAGAGTTTTAACCATTTAAAAATGTTTTACAATGGCATCATTCAACAACTGGACTTCAATCCATATGCATGTAAATTAAAAGCTTTGTTGGTGAAAACCATCTCATTAGGAAGTTGAGCAATGGCAATAACTGGATGGATCTAAATTCCATAATACTGTGAATATTGCAGTTTATATTGCGGTTTTGTTATAACATTTCTTTTCAACTTAATAAATTAAATTCAAGTTAATTAATGATATGACCTTTGCAAAAACTAAATAAAGTCACCAAATAACATATTTATTGTATTTTCTATCAGACAATAGGGTTTTAAAAGGATTGAAATGTTGTTAATCACAAACTCACCAAGCTTCTTTAAAGGAAGCAAAATTGTCTTTCAGACACCTTAACCATCTTAAGTAAAAATGTAAAGTCATTAATCATAAATTGTAGAATAGGTAAGCACCTAATTAAAGTCACCAAAGAACCTATTTAATTGAAATGTTGTTAATCACAAAAGCACCAGGCTTTTATAAAGGAAGCAAAAATTGTCTTTCAGACACTTTCATCATCTTAGTAACAATGTAAAGTTTTAATCATAAATGTTGAAAAAGCAAGCACCTAAATGGATAGATAACATTTCTGCCAAATATAATCAGCGAAGTCACTGGGCACTGGCAATTTAAAGTCATTAATCACAAACATGTGGAAATGGCAAGCACTAATTAAAGTAATTAATTCATGGGATGATCCTCCAGCAGTCTACTTAAGCAAGCAACATTTTCCAGAGTCCGGCATTCTCCTGAGGACGATCAGAGCATACTGATCGAAACATCGAGTTGTACCTCCAGTTCTTTTCAGAACTAATTACTACTCAAATGAGATTCCACATGGTGTCACCGCAATTAGTCTTACTTACTAATTAAAGTCACCAAAGAACCTATTTTTTGTATTTTCTATCACACAATAGCATTTGAAGTGATTGAAATTGTGTAAATCACAAACACACCAAGCTCCTAGAATCTTCTTATAATTAACAGTGTAAAGTTATTAATTATAAACATGTGGGAAAGGCAAGCACCTAAATGGATCTAGATAAAATTTCTACCAAATATAATCAGCGATGTCACTGGCACAGTAGCACATTTACATGTACAGTAGGTGTTTGCCTTTTCCACATGTTTATAATTAACATTGTTATCCCTTCAAAATTACCTCTATTGTAGTATGATAGACAATACAAGAAATAGGTTTTTGGTCTGTAGAGAGAAAATAGCGGACATTATTAATAGACTGGTCAATCAAACATTTTCATTTTTAGAGAAAGTTTCATCCGAATCACCAATGAGAAACTCAATTTTACTAATTTATCTGTTTCCTTATTAGTCTATTAATGTCCTGTATTTTTTGTGAAATATACATGTACTTCTTAAACTTCACAGCCTCAACGGAGTTTTCACTTCCTCATTAGCTCTCATCTGGATGAGACGATCCATGAAGCACTCTAAAGTAAACAAAGATAGATATTTTGTTATGTTACTATTGCCATATTCTCATATCAAACATATCCAACAATGTAGGAGACACAGTTCTAACCAACGTAATGTAGGTGTTTCAAGACTTGAAATTTGGCAGAAAGAAAGGTATCAGTAAGTACCTTCTAAACTTTGATAATTAAAAAAAGTAAAATTAATTTTAAAATCAATTTAATTTTTGAGCAGTCGCATCAATTCGTGAAAACTGCGACAAAATGTGCACATCAGGTTCTCAGGCTTGAGTATATATGGAATTCTTACCTTTCTTCCTGTTCATGTCTTGTCCATCACGGTTCTAACGTTATGCGGCCTTCCATCATGAATGTAAACTGTGTGTATTGTACACTACATACAATACTATACTATAGTACCATCATCAGGTAACGTAACTATAGTCACTTAATTTAGTGCAGTTATGTCAGACTACAGAGCAAATTCATGGCAGCATAACTCCATCTGATTCTATTCTATTAATCTACAGTAACTATAATCACTAGTGGGCTATATTTCAATACTTAAATTGACAAAATTGTTACAAATACAAGCCAATATAACATTTCAAACATGTGCACTGAATAAACAGTTATTTAGCTGGTAACATGCATCATACAAGCCTTCTCTTATCCTGTACTGCTGTACAGGCTTGGTGCAAATCATTGGTACTCTGCGTCACATGGCCACGCATTAAAAAAAAACAAGTTCCCTTGCATAGATGATGTGTACAAAGTCAATGGAGGGCA
Source organism: Zoroaster sp. YZ-2022 (assembly GCA_029582265.1). Lineage (NCBI taxonomy): Eukaryota > Metazoa > Echinodermata > Asteroidea > Forcipulatida > Zoroasteridae > Zoroaster > Zoroaster sp. YZ-2022. The sequence continues at coordinate 58,578,570 of CM055816.1, read as the reverse complement.
AGTTTTTTGTAATAAGTACTAACAATATCTTTTAAAAAGTCAAAACATTTCAAGAAAAATTCTGAGTACCCAAAAAGAGTAAAACAATATCATGCATAGTGAAAAACATAAATAAAGTTACAAAGAATAAAATATGCAATATTTTGTTGCCTATGAAAATTATTTTGCACTTACAATTAGGTCCAGTTACAATTCTTACAAAATACGATTCTAGTACACTGGCCTGTTGAAATGAATGGGTACATGCAATAACCCATTAGGTACCTGCGGTAATGTTCCTGTAGGTCTGAGTACCTGCGGTACGCTCCTGTGGTAAACCTGTATACATTTATTTTTCCCTTTAAATGAATCTTACTGATGACAGAAATCACAGAACAAATTCGAATTTGTCCATCAACATTGGTTTAGTGCACTTCAAATGTTTATTTCATCTCTTTGTCAGACAATATCAACAGTTAAGCTTCAACAAATAAATTGGCTGTTAATTTCATCAAGTAAATTCAAACACTGTTTTTGTCCCGGAGTATTCAATTTTGTCTAGTCTACGCCAATTGTGAAATCAAATTCTTCTAATTTATGTAAGACGAATTTGAATGCTGCCATTCAGCAACAGCTTTGTGTTCTTGACCTGGTGACTAAATGAGGGTGACAAAAATTTAAAATTGAATGGCAAATGAATTGGTTTTGTTAAAACAAATTGGTTTTGTGTGAAATTTTTTGTGGATGAAATTGAATGCATGCATGATAGCTGGTAAATTTGAATGAAAAATCTTTTAAAATAGCCAGGAAATCCTACTAAATCTAAAGTGAATAATAATAACTTTCTTATGAAATCTATACCCCCATGCAAATGCCCAACCACAAGAATACCACAGGACTGGGATACCCAGCGTTGCCATTACCACATAAATATGTGTGGTACTCTGATGATATTTGCTTTTCCTGTGGTAATTTCTGTGGTATCTACATGTACATGTACCACAAGAATACCACAGGACTGGGATACCCAGCGTTGGTATTACCACATAAATGTGTGTGGTACTCTGATGATATTTGCTTTTCCTGTGGTAATTTCTGTGGTATCTATATGTACATGTACCACAAGAATACCACAGGACTGGGATACCCAGCGTTGGCATTACCACATAAATGTGTGTAGTACTCTGATGATATTTGCTTTTCCTGTGGTAATTTATGTGGTATCTACATGTACCACTGAAGTACCACAGGACCGGAATATCCAGCGTTGGCATTACCACATAAATTTGTGTGGTACTCGGGTGATAATGCTTTTCCTGTGGTAATTTCTGTGGTATCTACATGTACCACTGAAGTACCACAGAAATACCACAGGACCGGGATATCCATTGTTGGCATTACCACATAAATTTGTGTGGTACTCCGGTGATAATGCTTTTCCTGTGGTAATTTCTGTGGTATCTACATGTACCACTGAAGTACCACAGGAATACCACAGGACCGGGATATCCAGCATTGGCATTACCACATAAATTTGTGTGGTACTCCGGTGATAATGCTTTTCCTGTGGTAATTTCTGTGGTATCTACATGTACCACAAGAATACCACAGGACTGGGATACCCAGCGTTGGCATTACCACATAAATGTGTGTGGTACTCTGATGATATTTGCTTTTCCTGTGGTAATTTCTGTGGTATCTACATGTACCACAGAAGTACCACAGGAATACCACAGGACATTTTCGTAAGGGATACACAATGGTTTAAATACGCGTAGGTAGTTTACACCTTTGGTACATAAATGATAACAACTTGATAAAAGGTATCAACACCAACTTGAAATCTTTCTGTCTGAGATTCCAAAAGAAATTAAAAAAAGAACAAATAGTTAATTAAGCATTTTTTTTTAAACTTACGAGCAGTATAACAAATTCCTCATTTAGAAATAATACGAAGTTTGTGCATGTTTGCTGATCGGAATTCCTGAATATACTTCCACTATTTCCTCGCTTAATACGTATGTACTGCGCCCTATGAACATACTGTACTTTTAATGGTTTATCTCTGGCCACAAACACCCAATAGTTTATTAGGTATAGATTATTCCCCACGCCACCGAAGGTGTCCGGTGGTAATGTAATCACCCATGTGTGTGTGTGTGTGTGTGTTCGAGCACTGGCCGCGTTATGGGGGCAGATAACAAAAGAGGGATCCGGAATTACTTAGCTGTGGGGACATTTTGTGTGTCCCCACAACGTTTTTAATCCCCAAAATCCTTTGTATTTTGTCCCCACAACGCCTCGCGCGGGAATGCGTGTGTGTGTGTGTGTGGGTGTGGGTGTTTTCTGCAAAAAAAAACAAGTTCTCTACAAATTTGGATGAAATTTGCTGAATATGTTGAGTTTGCTCCATAGATTTTGATGAAGATCCGATTTTAGGAAAGCGTATTTTAGGCCCATATCTATAGCGGATCAGTGACCAAATAAATAGAACCGATAGGGGGAGCACTAGTGACCTATTTACTTAAAATCTAATGTTTTCATCAACTTGTTTTTAACAAAATGTATCTACGTGTACAGCATATAAAATAAATCGAGTAATTGACGACTTTCTCTGAAAAAAGCTGTACTTGGTGGAGTATTGCGCTCTAAGAGTGCTTTTCTAGTGTTTTCTATACTTTAACTTTTTCGCTGCGGAGCAGTCATTGATGTGACAATCATTTCATTAAATATAGATTTTTGATATCCAAAATCTATTATTTTTAACAATAAATTGAAATTCAATTGGACCTGTTCAAAATAAACGGTTGCCATGGAAAAGTCAAGCCTGATAGGGTTAATATAAAAAAATCCCCCTGAATTCCAAGATCCCTACTTCTCGTTTCATAATTATCTTACATTAAGGGTATGCTAAAAGGTTACTTATGATGAATATTCATAACTTCGCAGGGACCTCCCCGCTGGCTCCATGCTCACCTACATCGGGACCGAGTGAATGTATAAATGGCGGAACATGCCAAGACAACATGATGTGCGTATGCCCACCTGATTTCACTGGTGATTACTGTGAAATGCCCAGTAAGTATAGCCAATCCCCTGGGAAAACTAAACAGTCCTAATTGTCACACATGAAAAACTGTCAGAGATGGGTCGTCTGTCGTTTCTTTTTGGTTCCTTTTTAACCAAAGTTACTTCATGGTTATTGATGTTTTAAAAACGATATATACATTGCCAACGATGATAAATGTACGGCTCCTTCCATTTTCATCCATGGACATGGATATAAACATTTTCCGTTTGACCTTGAGAGATGGTGCATATATGATCACCCCTACTCTTTAGATCCAGTAAACAAACATTCATTTTTTAAATAATTTAATTTACTTTACTAAAAATGATACCAGCTCAGACAATATTTCATACCGTCACCAACTATGTTTCATCTGAATCTGTGATAACTTTATTTTCGAGAACACGAACAGTGTTTAAGAACATACGTTAATTTCAGCTCTCTTGAATTTATTCATTATATTAAACATGTGAACGTTTCATCTCAATTACCTTGCGAACCTATCACGCTTAAATTATACGCGGCGTGACAAGCACATCCACACCGTGTAGTACGTTGTAAAATCGTTAATTACATGGGTAAATGAACTGATTTTCACAATGTTAAACATTTTAACTTGTTTCAGAGGGTCTAGAGATGTTTTCTATCAAAAAATTGTTTGTGTAAAATCTTATGTTTTTCTTGGAAAATTAATTACTTAATTAACACTAAAAAACCTCATTTTTCTTTAAAAAACTCATTTTTAAACCCAAAATCTGTACGAACACATCTGTACGAACACGATCTGTACGAACACATTCTGGACGAACACATTTTACATGTTGTTTATGTTTCAAAGGTTTGACAAAAAGTTTGACAACTAAATGAATTCCTATAATTGTTCTCTAAGATTAAAGCAGTTAAGACGGAAACATTTTTAGGAGGATTGATACATGTATCAACTTAACAGCAAGTAAATGTTTACATTAATAATTTATTTATTTGATAATCTGGTAAAAAACAAATGTTGTTACATTCCCTTTAAGCGTTAGATCGAATCTTAGTCTGTTAATTTCTATTGACAGAATATGATTATGGGTAAACTGAAAGGATATAACATTTGGGTGTTTGTGTTAAATTACAAACACTAGGTGTTCGGTTCAATCAGGTCAGTTGAAAGTCATTTATCTGAAACTATAATACTTCCTCATGATCATGAAAAGTAACGTTAGTACCTACCATAGTTCAGGAGATATGAGTTTTCATATAATTAACATTACATATAATGTGTTATGCTGAACAAATAACTTCCGGTTTAGTCACGTGACTGAATTTATACTTCACACAAAAGTAATACATTGTATGTCTTATATCATTGTACTAAATTTGATGAAATTCTGATCCTTAATTTTTGAGATATGAAAATATTCCTTTAAATATTGCCGTTAGGGGCGCTCTGATCTGTGATGACGTCGTCAAGCATTTGTTTTTAAAGATAAGATGTGTCTAGTCACTTTATTCACATAAGTAATATTCAATTTTCTTATCACATTGGCTGCAGACTGTATAATAGTGCTGCAGAATGTATTTTCTATTGAAGTTCCGGTTTCAACCGGAAGAAAAGGTCAAAAATGTGTACTAAATGTCACATAGTACGATGATTCAAAGATTGTTAATTATCTGATGTGGTTCATGAGATATTATGAGTTTTAAAAATAATAAACCTCCATTTGATGTAATTCGATATATCTGATGACGTCCATCATGACGTCTCAACTTCATTATGACATTATATATATTTACGTTCCTGTCAACGTAAAAGTATTTGTTAAGTTATAAGTTAATCGGAACTTTGCAAATATGGTTTTCTCTTCTGAGAGGTTTCACAACAAAACTCGCATCCGTGCGACTTGATAAGAGGCTATATGGCTGTACATGAACGTGTAGTTCAGTTCGGCAAAGATTGTGAACATATCTCTTCTAGCTCATGAGATATTGTTTTTTGAAATATTAAACAATGATTTAGTGTAATTCAATATCTGATGACCTCACCATGATGTCACAGCTTTAGGTACACCTACATGTTAAGGTTAAAGTATGTGTTATTTTTTATTAATTTTTTTTTCAACTATGTATTTTGTTAGATAAATCTCACTGAGGAGAAGGAGAATAAAAAAGTAAAACAAAAAACGAACAATTTCAAGGAAGTATTCGGGTAAATCCCGAACACCTAATAAATACAGCAATTCAAAATATTTTCTCATGTCGGTTTAATTTATCTTTAGTTTGTTTATCTTTAGTTGTTGATTGGTTGCTGTAAACCAGGGGAGGATCTTAGTTAGATAAAAATGGAACACGCGGTATGTGTCCCCCCACACACACCTTTCACAACATCGCATAGAAAATCATCACCCTTGAAAACGTTTTATGACCACTCATGTTCACCATACTCGTGTGCTAACATTTGTTTTTATTATATATATATATATATATATATATATATATATATATATATATATATATATATATATATATATATAGATATAGATATATATATATATATATACACATGTATATATATATATATATATATATACATATATATATATATGTATATATATATACACATGTATATATATATATATATATATATACATATATATATATACTGTAGTAAAACTAGTGGAATGCTGGTAGTCGTAACCTCCGAGTTTCACGCGTTATGCGATCATCAGACAACCAATAGTCACCAAGTGATTACTCTATATATATAGGCCTACACGCGCACGTACAGGTTACTCGCTCAATAATGCGTGGTAATTACCTATTGTTTGCGGGCCTTGTGTAAAAGCTTGTTTGTTGGCGGTTTGTGGTTTGTTGACGCGGTACTGTTCCTCGTCACGTGTCATCGCTTTTGAAGTTGCAGAGGCAGAACTTGTTTTCATGGCGGCATTTTGATATGAGTTCGGGTCGTTTGTTCAGGAGTATCCTCTTGTCGGGGTTTATGATGGAGAGCTTCTGTGAGGCAAAGGTTGCACTGTTTCGATTCGCTGTTGTATGCTTGAGATCTACAGGCTACCGACCAGTTGATGGTGAATGGTTTCTTGTTCCTTTTCAATTGCCAAATGTGCTTGAGAGTTCCGTGCTGTTCTGGTACTCTCATGCCTGAAAGACTGTGTGTGGTTGCTGTATCTTAGCAGAATGGAGGCGCGGTGAGACCTATGTACAGATGAGAGTTGTTTGGTTGCTTAACTTCGGCATTGTAGATGATGTTGCTGGCCTGGCACTTTCCTTGTAGAGGGCATAGGTCTTTCTTGCGGCAGTTGCAGTCCTTACGGTCGGTCCCTTTGTCGTTCGATAAGACTTGTTTGTTGTGTGCATTGATGATACTAGCGATGTTGGGCATGCAGCTGTATCTGATCTTGACCGTGTTCCTGTTGAATATCTTGTTCAGTTTAGGAGTTCCTCGGAAGTGCTTGCCGATGAGTTTCATATATATATATATATATATATATATATATATATATATATATATATATATATATATATATATATATATATATATATATATATATATATATATATATATATATATATATAATTTGATCCGGTAATACGTCTAGTGAACGGTGCAGGACCATACGAGGGAAGGGTCGAAGTGTATCATGACGGTCAGTGGGGTACTGTGTGTGATGACGATTGGACATTAGATAGCCAACGTTGCTTGTCGTCAACTGGGCTACCCGTACGCAATTCAGGTCTGGCGGCATTACGCATACTTTGGTGAAGGCACAGGCCCTGATACACTTGGACGACACAGCCTGTGTTGGTAATGAATCTAGTCTACAGGAATGTCCACATGCAGGTTGGGGTGTGCATGACTGTGGTCACTACGAGGATGCAGGCATGACATGTTTCTTCAGTATAAGTAAGTTCATAACAGTTAGCGCTTATCACTTTACGGCCCTGATAAGGTAACCTCGCCGAACTTTATCGTTTTTATTACAAAATTGCAAACAAATGAAATAAAGCAATTCAAAATGTTTTTTCATGTCGGTTTGAGATTTATTTATTTAGCGGTCAAAAGTATGTACCCCCAACCCCACAACCTTCCACAACATCGCATAGAAAATAATCACCTTTGAAGACGTTTCATGACCACACATGTTCACCATACTCGTGTGCTAACATTTCGGTCATTCCACGTCAAATCACACACTTTCTGAGGTCAATCTCACAGATTTCTTTTCTTTCTAGGTTTGTTTAGTTCTATGAGAAAACTCCAAAACTGAAATTTGAGCGTTTTAGGTCATGTGGTTTGTGAGTTACAGGTCGTTGAACTTTTTACCTTTCGTTTGACCTCTACAACTTTGAAAATCTGTAACCCCGGTTAAGAATATCGTAAGAAAGTGATTTTTATGTTAAATGAAAAGCTCTTATCATCACAAATTATCCACTTTGCAATTAGGACAAACAATTTAACATAATCAAGTGGTCAAGCTAAGTGTAATTTGACCTTTGATCCCGCGCGGGCCGCAAATTAAAATTCATGAAATTCTGTCAAACAAAGGCCCACTCATTGTGTATACCAAATATAAAAATGGGCTCTCAAGTAATTAAGGTAGGGTGTACTTTTAAAGATGGGCAGAGCACTCCACTGTTGATGTACAGTGTACATTATGTAGGCCTATACATATAATTATGTATAGTACATGTGTATAATATTGTACATGAAGTACATTGTATTACTGATTGTATGCATCATTTGATGTACAGCTTGTTACATGTTTATTTAAAAGCACATGTTTAAGCACCTGTGGTTAAAGCAGCAGTGCTCTTGTGTGTACAAAATGGCTATTGTCCTGTTCAGTGCATTTGGCACAAACATTATGTAACTACCATGCATTGTATTTTTGTGCAAGTTGTATAAAACACTGGGTTTTGCATCATGATCTACACATTCATCTGAGCAACACCAACTGGTCAGCAGTAGGCTCTGCTCTGACACTACCAGATGTGTGTCACTTATTCAGCCTTCGACACACCATGGTTCAGTCAGTACTTTCGGCCCTACAATGAGTCTACACTGTTCTCTGTCTCCTTCTAGTTGATGGCCTGAACCATCCGGTTCTTACTCTTCTTCCAGTCGATGGCTTTGAACCCACGCTCGGTTCATTGCTCTTCCTAGATGTCCTAGACCAGACCGGTCCAGTGAACAAGCGAGCCCTTATCTGCCAGCCATACGATGTGACAGTCCATCGACGGGAAGAACTGCCGTGCAAAACCTTTTTTTTCATCTTACCTGGTATTTAAATTGTATTAAATTAATTTTGTGATGAAATAAATTATTCATGTATTGTGTAAATATAATTGCTGGTTGTTTTCGTTGCATTTTTATTTCTTTCTGCTGTGCTCTACTTCTTTTAATTTACATGAATTAGGAGCACGTAACAGAATTGGGGGCTTGTCCGAGAACGAACTAAACAACATTTGGTGAATTCCCTAGCCACTCAAAACAATTTTTAGTGATTTTTATTTCACTGTAAAAATTATCAAGTGAACAAAATTCGCTTTGTAGTTTTCACCAGCAATTATCAAGATGGCAAAGTTTTCAATACATGACTGTATTGCTAACTTTGAAGAAAGTCCCTCAGAGGACAAGGTGTTTGGTTTAAAAAGGTCCGAGTTATTTGAGGTTGCCAAACATTACAAAATTTCTGTAGCTGCCAGTATGAAAAAGGCTGACATTCGGACAGTGATTTTAGAACATCTTATTGATGAAGACATTTTGGAAGAATCGATTGTCAAAGAAATGCATGTCAATGATTATTTAGATGAAACAGCTATTAAACTAAAACAGTTAGAGTTAGAAATTCATTTGGAACTGACTAAGAAATTACAAACGGAGTCGGAATTGTTTCAGCTAAAACAACAGGTTAAAACAACCGAGCAACCAAGCTCTACTGTTTCCGCAAATAAATTTGATCCTACCAAATTCATTAAGTTGGTGCCTCCTTTTAAGGAGAAAGATGTGGATAAATATTTTGCTCATTTTGAGAAAGTAGCTGATAGATTAGACTGGCCAAAAGACATGCATACTTTTCTTTTACAGAGAGTTTTAGTGGGTAAGGCACAGGAAGTTTATTCTGCTTTTCCTGTTGACAAATGTGCGGATTATGATTTAGTTAAGGCTGCCAGTTTGAAAGCCTATGAACTTGTACCAGAGGCCTACAGACAAACATTTCGAGACTTGAAAAAGAAAGAAACCGAAACTTATGTTGAATTTGCATATGAGAAAAGATTTTGTTTGATAATTGGTGTAGATCACGTAAAATTGAGGAAGATTTTGAAAAGTTACGACAGCTGATCCTCCTTGAGGAATTTAAAGGTAGTATGTCTTATGCTGTCAAAACCCACTTAAAACAGAATGTTACAGAGTTAGACAAAGCAGCTGTTTTGGCTGACGACTATGTTTTGACACACAAAACTAGTTTTTTGCATTCTCAAGATCGAAAGAAATTCAATCAGAAGTCATTTGTTCCATCTAAGTCTAATTTTGATAATAGGTCCAAGACTGAGACAAAATCTCAGTCCACCTCTGACCCAAGTTACAAAAGAGTCAATTTCTAAAACCACAATTGACTCCACCAAATCGGTGCAATGTTCATATTGCAAGAAATTTGGGCATACAATTTCCAATTGTTATACTTTGCAGAGAAAAAATGCGGCTTCAGCCACTCAAAAACCTGTTGCCTTTACCACTAGTGTATCTGATGCAAACTTGGATTTTAATAGTCCACTAAAAGGGTCCTTGTCTGACATTCGAGAGGAATTTTTACCTTTTATTACAAAGGGATGTGTGTCACTCAGTGAGCTTTCTGATTCGCCTAATTACCCAGTAACTATTTTGAGGGATACGGGATCCACTCGGTCTTTGTTGTTACTTGGGGAGGTTCCTCTAACTGAGGGATCTTCTCTTGACACACATGTCTATTACGGGTATTAGTAATTAATCTTTTGATGTGACTCTCCATCGTTTGTATTTACAGTCAGACTTAGTTTTAGGTCCCATTACTGTGGGTATTACCCCCACTTTGCCTCCTGGGCTTGACGGTATTACACTACTGCTAGGTAATGAAGTAGCTGGTACTAGGGTAGTTGTTGAACCTTGTATGACTAGTGTGCCATGTTCTTATAATAATACTAGACTATTAGAAGAATATCCTGGTATTTTCCCCGCTTGTGTTACAACTCGATCCATGAGGAGTAAACTTAAGGCACCAGTTCATACTGATGTAGATGTAGACCTTTCTGAGACTTTTTTGTCTAATCTACTTGATGAAACCTCTGGGGTTTCTTGTGATAAGGATTTTTTAAATTCTTTAGATGTAGAAAATAACACTGTTCCTCTAGACACTAAAAACTCAGCTTTATTGAGTGAATTAGGCGTTTATTCTGACATCTTTTTGAGTAGAGAACAACTTATATCCGAACAGAGTAAGGATCATGAATTGTTAACTCTATTTAACCAAGCAGTTACTGAAACTGAAGCAAGTAATGTCCCAATTTGTTTCTTTCTAATGTCGGGTGTGCTCATGCACAAGTGGCGACCGCCAGATGTGCCATCTGACAATGAATGAAAAGTTTTGTATCAAATTGTAGTTCCGTCATGTTACCGTACACACATTTTGAGTTTGGATCATGACATTCCTATGTCTGGACACCTGGGTGTCACTAAAACATGTGATATAATTTTGCAGCATTTTTAGTGGCCTGGTATCCGAAATTCAGTTGCCCAATATTGTCGCACATGTCATACTTGTCAGGTAGTTGATAAGCCCAACCAAAAACCTCCTCGTGCACCTTTACAGCCTATACCTGCATTTGAAGAGCCGTTTAGTAAAGTGATTGTAGACTGTGTAGGGCCATTGCCTAAGACAAGATCAGGACACCAGTATTTACTTACAATTATGTGTGCGTCAACTAGATATGCTGAAGCAATGCCACTTAGATCCATTAAAGCAAAACTAGTAGGCGAAAGTAGTAAGGAGAGGAGCAGGAGACACCCCGTTTGGTGGGGCAAATGTGGGGGAAATTGAGGGTGGGGGCCGGTGGGGAAATGTGGGGGAAATTGAGGGTGGGGGCCGGTGGGGAAATGTGGGGTAAATTGAGGGTGGGGGCCGGTGGGGAAATGTGGGGTAAATGGAGGGTGGGGCTTTTGTGGAGTTTATGTTTTTTCACATTGGGACACATATTTCGTTGAACCCGTTAGTGTGTTCCTTTTCAGTAACATGATTCAGCGGTTTATAATATAATACAATGAGATTTGTAATAAATTTCTTTAAAACAAAACAAACGAACGAGCGAACGAGCAAACACGCAATAAAAAACATGTACATATATAATTTATTTTTACTATTAAATTGAACAGAAATAAGTTTAGAGACGAACCTATCTTGTCGAATTAATTTCAACTCTCTTTTTACGCTAACATCAGATACATCGCCGCCGAGTTAGAATTTTGGTTGGTACTTCATTTACTCAGTTTAGTTATAAACAGTGCTACTTTACACTGTAGATGGGATCATCCCACAATAACATCTAAACACATGATTAAGAGTAATAATTTGTCAAGTATTCTTAAATTTTACAGTTGTATTATAACGTTGTTTTATTTTTATATTTCTATTTAGCATTTTATTTTGAAATTTTTATTATTCTATGTTTTATTTTATTATAGTCGTGCGTACTAAAGTTTGGTAATTCATTTTAGGATTAGTTGGGGTGATATTAAAATAAGGTTCGTTAATTATATTCTTATATATTTATGGATTCAACAAAAGTAAGTAAATTGAACACAACAAAAACACTACTCGTTAAACGAAACAAACAAAACAAATACATAAAAAGTCAGTGGTTTGTTGTGTTCAATTTACTTACTTTTGTTGATTCCATAAATATATAAGAATTTAAATTAACGAACTCATTTTTATTAATATTCAACTAATCCTAAAATGGTACCAAACTTAGTACGCACGACCCAAAAATATAATAAAATAAAACATAGAATAATAAAATTCAAAAATAAAATGCTAAATAGAAATATAAAAAAAAACAACGTCATAATAATGTAAAATGTAAGTTTAATATTACCTTAATCATGTGTTTAGATGTCATTGTGGGATGATCCCATCTCACAGTGTAAAGCAGCACTGTTTATAATTCTAAACTGGAGTAAACGAAGTATCAACAAATTTTAACTCGGCGGCAATGTATCTGATGTTAGCGTAAAAGTTGAAATTAATTCGCGAATTGTTCTAAACTTATTTCTGTTCAATTTAAAATAAAAATAAATTATATAATATATGTACATGTTTTTATTGCGTGTTCGTGCTCGTTCGCTCGTTCGTTTTTTGAATTAAAAAATCTCATTGAATTATATTATAAACCGCTGAATCATGTTACTATATGTCCATGTTTTTATTGCGTGTTTGCTCGTTCGTTCGCTCGTTCGTTTGTTTTGTTTATTTTGTTTTAAAGAAATTTATTACAAATCTCATTGTATTATATTATAAACCGCTGAATCATGTTACTGAAAAGGAACACACTACCGGGTTCAACGAAATATGTGTCCCAATATGAAGAAAAAAAAACATAAACTCCACAAAAGCCCCACCCTCCATTTACCCCACATTTCCCCACCGGCCCCCACCCTCAATTTACCCCACATTTGCCCCACCAAACGGGGTGTCTCCTGCTCCTCTCCTTACTACTGGCGAAGCTTTAAGAGGTTTTTTTCACTCGTTTTGGACTGCCCAGGGTTGTTCAAAGTGATCAAGGAGTAATTTCACTTCTAGATTGTTTCAAGAACAATTGTATGCATTGGGGATTGATCAGATTACTTCTAGTGCATATCACTCTGAAAGTCAAGGCGCCCTTGAGCGTTTTCACCAAACTTTAAAATCTATGATGAGAACATATTGTATGGATAATGAGAAAGATTAGGACGAAGGTATTCCTTTGCTATTATTTGCAGTACGGGAAATAGTAAAATCTTGGGGT
>CM055816.1:58549788-58564980 GCA_029582265.1 Zoroaster sp. YZ-2022 | reverse complement strand
TTTGAGTGGCTAGGGAATTCACCAAATGTTGTTTAGTTCGTTCTCGGACAAGCCCCCAATTCTGTTACGTGCTCCTAATTCATGTAAATTAAAAGAAGTAGAGCACAGCAGAAAGAAATAAAAATGCAACGAAAACAACCAGCAATTATATTTACACAATACATGAATAATTTATTTCATCACAAAATTAATTTAATACAATTTAAATACCAGGTAAGATGAAAAAAAAGGTTTTGCACGGCTGTTCTTCCCGTCGATGGACTGTCACATCGTACGGCTGGCAGATAAGGGCTCGCTTGTTCACTGGACCGGTCTGGTCTAGGACATCTAGGAAGAGCAATGAACCGAGCGTGGGTTCAAAGCCATCGACTGGAAGAAGAGTAAGAACCGGATGGTTCAGGCCATCAACTAGAAGGAGACAGAGAACAGTGTAGACTCATTGTAGGGCCGAAAGTACTGACTGAACCATGGTGTGGCGAAGGCTGAATAAGTGACACACATCTGGTAGTGTCAGAGCAGAGCCTACTGCTGACCAGTTGGTGTTGCTCAGATCATGGTGTTTTCTTCCTCCATGCTCAGATGAATGTGTAGATCATGATGCAAAACCCAGTGTTTTATACAACTTGCACAAAAATACAATGCATGGTAGTTACATAATGTTTGTGCCAAATGCACTGAACAGGACAATAGCCATTTTGTGTACACAAAGAGCACTGCTGCTTTAACCACAGGTGCTTAAACATGTGCTTTTTAAATAAACATGTAACAAGCTGTACATCAAATGATGCATACAATCAGTAATACAATGTACTTCATGTACAATATTATACACATGTACTATACATAATTATATGCATAGGCCTACATAATGTACACTGTACATCAGCGTTGGAGTGCCCTGCCCATCTTTAAAAGTACACCCTACCTTAATTACTTGAGAGCCCATTTTTATATTTGGTATACACAATGAGTATACTTTGGGCCTTTGTTTGACAGAATTTCATGAATTTTAATTTGCGGCCCGCGCGGGATCAAAGGTCAAATTACACTTAGCTTGACCACTTGATTATGTTAAATTGTTTGTCCTAATTGCAAAGTGGATAATTTGTGATGATAAGAGCTTTTCATTTAACATAAAAATCACTTTCTTACGATATTCTTAACCGGGGTTACAGATTTTCAAAGTTGTAGAGGTCAAACGAAAGGTAAAAAGTTCAACGACCTGTAACTCACAAACCACATGACCTAAAACGCTCAAATTTCAGTTTTGGAGTTTTCTCATAGAACTAAACAAACCTAGAAAGAAAAGAAATCTGTGAGATTGACCTCAGAAAGTGTGTGATTTGACGTGGAATGACCGAAATGTTAGCACACGAGTATGGTGAACATGTGTGGTCATGAAACGTCTTCAAAGGTGATTATTTTCTATGCGATGTTGTGGAAGGTTGTGGGGTTGGGGGTACATACTTTTGACCGATAAATAAATAAATCTCAAACCGACATGAAAAAACATTTTGAATTGCTTTATTTCATTTGTTTGCAATTTTGTAATAAAAACGATAAAGTTCGGCGAGGTTACCTTATCAGGGCCGTAAAGTGATAAGCGCTAACTGTTATGAACTTACTTATACTGAAGAAACATGTCATGCCTGCATCCTCGTAGTGACCACAGTCATGCACACCCCAACCTGCATGTGGACATTCCTGTAGACTAGATTCATTACCAACACAGGCTGTGTCGTCCAAGTGTATCGGGCCTGTGCCTTCACCAAAGTATGCGTAATGCCGCCAGACCTGAATTGCGTACGGGTAGCCCAGTTGACGACAAGCAACGTTGGCGTCTCTAATGTCCCAATCGTCATCACACACAGTACCCCACTGACCGTCATGATACACTTCGACCCTTCCCTCGTATGGTCCTGCACCGTTCACTAGACGTATTAACGGATCTAAGAATTATATATATATATATATATATATATATATATATATATATATATATATATATATATATATATATATATATGAAACTCATCGGCAAGCACTTCCCGAGGAACTCCAAACTGAACAAGATATTCAACAGGAACACGGTCAAGATCAGTTACAGCTGCATGCCCAACATCGCCAGTATCATCAATGCACATAACAAACAAGTCTCATCGAACGACAAAGGGACCGACCGTAAGGACTGCAACTGCCGCAAGAAAGACCTATGCCCTCTACAAGGAAAGTGCCAGGCCAGCAACATCATCTACAATGAAGTTAAGCAACCAAACAACTCTCATCTGTACATAGGTCTCACCGCGCCTCCATTCAAGCTAAGATACGGCAACCACACACAGTCTTTCAGGCATGAGAAGTACCAGAACAGCACGGAACTCTCCAAGCACATTTGGCAATTGAAAAGGAACAAGAAACCATTCACCATCAACTGGTCGGTAGCCTGTAGATCTCAAGCATACAACAGCGAATCGAAACGGTGCAACCTTTGCCTCACAGAGAAGCTCTCCATCATAAACGCCGACAAGAGGATACTCCTGAACAAACGACCCGAACTCATATCAAAATGCCGCCATGAAAACAAGTTCTACCTCTGCAACTTCAAAAGCGATGACACGTGACGAGGAACAGTACCGCGTCAACAAACCACAAACCGCCAACAAACAAGCTTACACACAAGGCCCGCAAACAATAGGTAATTACCACGCATTATTGAGCGAGTAACCTGTACGTGCGCGTGTAGGCCTATATATAGGAGTAATCACTTGGTGACTATCAGTTGTCTGATGATCGCATAACGCGTGAAACTCGGAGTTACAACTACCAGCATTCCACTAGTTTTACTACAAGTATATATATATATATATATATATATATATATATATATATATATATATATATATATAATAAAAACAAATGTTAGCACACGAGTATGGTGAACATGAGTGGTCATAAAACGTTTTCAAGGGTGATGATTTTCTATGCGATGTTGTGAAAGGTGTGTGTGGGGGGACACATACCGCGTGTTCCATTTTTATCTAACTAAGATCCTCCCCTGGTTTACAGCAACCAATCAACAACTAAAGATAAACAAACTAAAGATAAATTAAACCGACATGAGAAAATATTTTGAATTGCTGTATTTATTAGGTGTTCGGGATTTACCCGAATACTTCCTTGAAATTGTTCGTTTTTTGTTTTACTTTTTTATTCTCCTTCTCCTCAGTGAGATTTATCTAACAAAATACATAGTTGAAAAAAAAATTAATAAAAAATAACACATACTTTAACCTTAACATGTAGGTGTACCTAAAGCTGTGACATCATGGTGAGGTCATCAGATATTGAATTACACTAAATCATTGTTTAATATTTCAAAAAACAATATCTCATGAGCTAGAAGAGATATGTTCACAATCTTTGCCGAACTGAACTGCACGTTCATGTACAGCCAGATAGCCTCTTATCAAGTCGCACGGATGCGAGTTTTGTTGTGAAACCTCTCAGAAGAGAAAACCATATTTGCAAAGTTCCGATTAACTTATAACTTAACAAATACTTTTACGTTGACAGGAACGTAAATATATATAATGTCATAATGAAGTTGAGACGTCATGATGACGTCATCAGATATCGAATTACATCAAATGGAGGTTTATTATTTTTAAAACTCATAATATCTCATGAACCACATCAGATAATTAACAATCTTTGAATCATCGTACTATGTGACATTTAGTACACATTTTTGACCTTTTCTTCCGGTTGAAACCGGAACTTCAACAGAAAATACATTCTGCAGCACTATTATACAGTCTGCAGCCAATGTGATAAGAAAATTGAATATTACTTATGTGAATAAAGTGACTAGACACATCTTATCTTTAAAAACAAATGCTTGACGACGTCATCACAGATCAGAGCGCCCCTAACGGCAATATTTAAAAGGGAATATTTTCATATCTCAAAAATTAAGGATCAGAATTTCATCAAATTTAGTACAATGATATAAGACATACAATGTATTACTTTTGTGTGAAGTATAAATTCAGTCACGTGACTAAACCGGAAGTTATTTGTTCAGCATAACACATTATATGTAATTTTAATTATATGAAAACTCATATCTCCTGAACTATGGTAGGTACTAACGTTACTTTTCATGATCATGAGGAAGTATTATAGTTTCAGATAAATGACTTTCAACTGACCTGATTGAACCGAACACCTAGTGTTTGTAATTTCACACAAACACCCAAATGTTATATCCTTTCAGTTTACCCATAATCATATTCTGTCAATAGAAATTAACAGACTAAGATTCGATCTAACGCTTAAAGGGAAGGTAACAACATTTGTTTTTTACCAGATTATCAAATAAATAAATTATTAATGTAAACATTTACTTGCTGTTAAGTTGATACATGTATCAATCCTCCTAAAAATGTTTCCGTCTTAACTGCTTTAATCTTAGAGAACAATTATAGGAATTCATTTAGTTGTCAAACTTTTTGTCAAACCTTTGAAACATAAACAACATGTAAAATGTGTTTGTCCAGAATGTGTTCGTACAGATCGTGTTCGTACAGATGTGTTCGTACAGATTTTGGGTTTAAAAATGAGTTTTTTAAAGAAAAATTAGGTTTTTTAGTGTTAATTAAGTAATTAATTTTCCAAGAAAAACATAAGATTTTACACAAACAATTTTTTGATAGAAAACATCTCTAGACCCTCTGAAACAAGTTAACATTTTTAACATTGTGAAAATCAGTTCATTTACCCATGTAATTAACGATTTTACAACGTACTACACGGTGTGGATGTGCTTGTCACGCCGCGTATAATTTAAGCGTGATAGGTTCGCAAGGTAATTGAGATGAAACGTTCACATGTTTAATATAATGGATAAATTCAAGAGAGCTGAAATTAACGTATGTTCTTAAACACTATTCGTGTTCTCGAAAATAAAGTTATCACAGATTCAGATGAAACATAGTTGGTGACGGTATGAAATATTGTCTGAGCTGGTATCATTTTTAGTAAAGTAAATTAAATTATTTAAAAAATGAATGTTTGTTTACTGGATCTAAAGAGTAGGGGTGATCATGCACCATCTCTCAAGGTCAAACGGAAAATGTTTATATCCATGTCCATGGATGAAAATGGAAGGAGCCGTACATTTATCATCGTTGGCAATGTATATATCGTTTTTAAAACATCAATAACCATGAAGTAACTTTGGTTAAAAAGGAACCAAAAAGAAACGACAGACGACCCATCTCTGACAGTTTTTCATGTGTGACAATTAGGACTGTTTAGTTTTCCCAGGGGATTGGCTATACTTACTGGGCATTTCACAGTAATCACCAGTGAAATCAGGTGGGCATACGCACATCATGTTGTCTTGGCATGTTCCGCCATTTATACATTCACTCGGTCCCGGTGTAGGTGAGCATGGAGCCAGCGGGGAGGTCCCTGCGAAGTTATGAATATTCATCATAAGTAACCTTTTAGCATACCCTTAATGTAAGATAATTATGAAACGAGAAGTAGGGATCTTGGAATTCAGGGGGATTTTTTTATATTAACCCTATCAGGCTTGACTTTTCCATGGCAACCGTTTATTTTGAACAGGTCCAATTGAATTTCAATTTATTGTTAAAAATAATAGATTTTGGATATCAAAAATCTATATTTAATGAAATGATTGTCACATCAATGACTGCTCCGCAGCGAAAAAGTTAAAGTATAGAAAACACTAGAAAAGCACTCTTAGAGCGCAATACTCCACCAAGTACAGCTTTTTTCAGAGAAAGTCGTCAATTACTCGATTTATTTTATATGCTGTACACGTAGATACATTTTGTTAAAAACAAGTTGATGAAAACATTAGATTTTAAGTAAATAGGTCACTAGTGCTCCCCCTATCGGTTCTATTTATTTGGTCACTGATCCGCTATAGATATGGGCCTAAAATACGCTTTCCTGAAATCGGATCTTCATCAAAATCTATGGAGCAAACTCAACATATTCAGCAAATTTCATCCAAAATTGTAGAGAACTTGTTTTTTGTTGCAGAAAACACCCCCACACACACACACACACACACACACACACACACACACACACTCTCACATATGCCCACTTGTGGGGTATTCCTTTGTTTCGTTCTATTATCCCTTTTTTCGTTCTATTATCCCTTTTCTATTGAATTCCCCTGTGGGGTACCAGCATTTCTAAAGATTCTCTGTGGGGTACCATTGTTCCATTGTGTTTGGTACCCCACAACGAATGGCGTGTAAGTACACACACACACACACACACACATGGGTGATTACATTACCACCGGACACCTTCGGTGGCGTGGGGAATAATCTATACCTAATAAACTATTGGGTGTTTGTGGCCAGAGATAAACCATTAAAAGTACAGTATGTTCATAGGGCGCAGTACATACGTATTAAGCGAGGAAATAGTGGAAGTATATTCAGGAATTCCGATCAGCAAACATGCACAAACTTCGTATTATTTCTAAATGAGGAATTTGTTATACTGCTCGTAAGTTTAAAAAAAAATGCTTAATTAACTATTTGTTCTTTTTTTAATTTATTTTGGAATCTCAGACAGAAAGATTTCAAGTTGGTGTTGATACCTTTTATCAAGTTGTTATCATTTATGTACCAAAGGTGTAAACTACCTACGCGTATTTAAACCATTGTGTATATGACTTTGAATAAGTAAACAAGGATGAAGTAAACAACGTACAATGTAAACTGAAGGTACAATATTGGTATTCTAAACAAACAAACAAACAAACAAAAACAAATAAAAACAAACAAAAAATCAATGTTCAGTTTTACATAAAACTGGGTGTAAAGTATTCATTATCCTGAGAAAAGTTTACGTGTGTTGTGTTTCATGTTGATGCCAAAACTCATGTTTTCAATACAAATAATTACTTCAGAGAACATTTTTACCTTTGATCAGGAAGAATACAACGGCGATCAACCCTACGCTGTACATTCCTGCTGCCATTGAGGTACATGAATGTCGACTTCCAATCTTTAATGTCACTACGCCACATCAAGTTTGTACAAATACAGCATGGAAGGTACCTTAACTTTATGTCGATTGATCCGTCATTGTCAATGGAAAGGCAGACAAGTACAAAAGGTTCACTTCTTTATTATGATGACATTTTTGGTATATGCCTGAATAAATTGTCTGATAGCGATTTATATGAACTGTGCGTGCGGAGATATTTTATTTCCTGCTTCCGCATTTCTCCTAATGGACTGATTGAAATGAAATCAGTTTAAGAAGAAATAACGAACGATATGTTAGAATTATCATATGTGCTATTAAAATGTTTATTTACACTTCCCAGTGATACACTCAGGCATTTTTGGAAAATGTGTTTGTCAAATGTCACACTATAAAATGCGATTTGAACCTCATAATTTGAACAAAATATAATTAAATAACACCGTTTAATATTTAACAATTCCTATTACCACGCACCTCCCTCCTTTATTGGCATAATTATCGGCTAGTCTTAATAAAATAAATACTATATTTTTGGTTTGTCCTGTAAGACATTCAATATGTGTTTTTACGTTGAAATGCAATAACTTATATTTTGTCCCAAAAACCTGATTTTTTAGAATTGTTTTGCTCAGTATATAAATTGTCATCAATAGTACAATGGATGTTTTTATATTTGCCTTTATTGTACTTTTGGTTCAAAATCTTTAAAAATCATGAACAAAATGACCCATAATGTTGCTTACTGCGCCCTTTAGCGGTGATCTAAGTAACGTTACATTTTTGTTTGTATTTGTCACAAACTTAGAATTAATGTATAAATGTCATTTTAATGTAACATAAATAATTGTACTTACCTAAATCCTGTGGGTGTGACGAAATCATGTCCTTTCAGTACCACCTTACTTTTTTATAGAACCGGCAGCCATCCTTATTTTGTTAATGTCCACCGAGCCATTGGGCTGCACCTTTTTGTTTACTAAAGAATCTGTTGTGAATTTAGTTTCCTTATTTGGCTTAAACATGCAAAGGTTTCCCAACATGATTGAACACACACAATCTGGATCGATATTTATTCAAATTTATGGGATAAATGAATATTCATTATTGGTGTCGTATATAAGGAAAAGTAAAGGGGTTTGGAAGACACTCAGCAGCTTGACCACCGGCTAGATGACTTTGGGCACTGAGGCCTCTGCCTGCTACCCCACCCTGGGGTACGGATCTGAGCTCCAATCATGCCGGTCTGATCAGCCGTTGTTTTTTTGTGTGTATACCGGCTCTGTTAGCCGATGGTTTGGAAGACATCCGAGTTGTGATTCCCGAGACTGGGGCCAAGCTGCTAAGTCGCCAAAACCTTTAAGGTCGATTTTTATTTTAAATAATTATCTGGGCTTTGGGGTCTGGTTGGGACGTGGAGAGGCACGACGCCGATTAGAGGCAAACCCGTCTCTGGGACGTGACGTCATCCGCCGAGGCACGCCAAGGGTCTCTGTCCATGCAGTATCACCGCCGCACGCTCAACCAGCCAACTACACAACGATCAACAACCGGGTTCGAATTTATAATTTACCTAAATTTACTCGAGTTGTATTAAATTTAATTGATGTTATGTTTATTGTATACGTTTATTGTTAGTAATAATTAAATTTATATTATCAACATGTATATTTTATGTTCCTCTGCTTCATTTTGTTGGTGTGTTCATTTTCACTGGGGTGCCTTTTAACTGTATAACTTTCACTCTGTCCCAATCATGGTGGACTCGGTGACAGTATTGAAGATAACATTTCTGCCAAATTCCATGGCCAACGGATAAAAGTTATAAGAAGATATGCGGAAATTACTATTTTTTACCAAATTGGGAACACAAATTGGGCAAAATTGGGTATAGCGCCCAACGGTGACATACGTTTTCATGACCTTAACTCGATAGATCCTGTCAAACCGAAAATACCCACGAAGTTTCAGGAAAATCGGCTGAAATTACAGAAAATACGGAGGAGAAAGGACAATGAGTCCCCCCCCCCCCCCAGGCTTGAGAACGAAAAAAAAAACCAGGCATGATAGGGTTAATAGGTAAAATGACTATAAAGTAGCTTTAATTATCTAAAATGGCTATACAAAAGGCTTTAATATGTAAAATGCTAATGACTTTATAAAATAGCTATATAATAACTTTAATATGTAAAATAGCTATAAAATGGATTTATTATGTAAACTAGCTGTTCGTTATACTTTTCTTAAAAATGATAATGAATAATCTACTTAAAAATTCATTTAAACACAACACAACAATTGTTTACCACATAAACAAATTACATTGGACAAACTGTTCTATAGCGTTTTGTTTAATCATGGGGCACTAGGAAGTGTACCAATTTTTCTATGGGGCATGTCAATACTTGAATCCTGTAGTCTCAAAGAGTGACCTATTTTTTTCAAAATTCTGAATGGGGGAACCCGGAGGAAGGGGGGGGGGGGGCACGGACATCAGCTGGGGGTACGTGCCCTCCATGCTCCCCACAGTTATGCCGCTGGCACAACTGAATATTCCGACAACCAAGGAAACATCCAATACAATGTGTCTTTTAATCAATATACTGACAACAGCATAGTTCTAACATTTCCAACGTTACTAAGCATATCTAAAACAAACGGTCTGGCGGACTTATGGGCTGTAACATTAATTAATTTGGCCGTCGAAACAAGCTGAAACATCGAATACAATTAGTCAGAAGTAGTCAGATTTGAAAAAAAGCCGTCTTATTTTTTCTGGTATATTTCTGACGCATTTACGTTTTGTGGGATAAAATAATGTGCTTTCAGAATATTGAGCTTTATTTTCTATGTCTCCAAATCCGTTTTCTTTTTAATCTCTAAATATTTGGCAAATTCGAATAAGTGGTCCTGTCTCATCCAGCAGCTACGATATCGTACGCCTCTTATTTTGTATGGTCTTTATTTTATTATTATTTTTTGTATTTATTTATTGTTTTATTATCCCGGGGATAATAATTTATTATCAACAATTCAAAATCAATCATTTAAACATCTTAATAATTTTATTCATATCACAACAGTACAGGAAATTAATACTTATTGGTCTTGGCAAAGTACAGAGAAGAAATCCTATTTACGGTAAATATTTCGCCATATTATTACAACTGTACATACATTTTTCCATGGAGTAATTATTTTTAATATTTTTTTTTGAGAATTGAAAATGATGGTATTTCATTGGTCATTTTCCTCTTATAAATATGGAAACGACAAATTAATAAGATCAAATTAATAGCTTTACATTCAAAGTCACTTTTACAAAACAAGAATACTTCATTGTCTAAGATGATGTTAAAATTATTGTTATCCTTGATCCACGAAACAACTGAAGTATAAAAGGAAATTGTTGAGTCACATGAGCAGGCACGTAGCCAGAGTTGGAATTTGTTGGGGGACATTCCGTGCATGCTCTTTGTGAGCCAGAATTTTTCGCACAATTATTTGTTGGTATGGATGGGGGGGGGGGGATGGCCCACCCCTTTGAATTTTTGAAACTCTGCAATTTTTTGTTAAAAAGAATAAAATGACATTGAATAATGCATTTGTTTAAAGGGAACATATTTGGAAAAGCAGACTTGATAGCCCTGATCACACCTCCGTATTCCAAGAAATTAGCTCTAATGTTAAACTTAGTCCTGAAATCCTGAAATGACAGAAATTCACCGTTGTCATTCAAAAGATCGAAACTATTATTGTATGGTCTTTATACCAGTTTTGTCTTCGCCCGTGGGCGGTATTTTATGTCCTCCTAGTCCCAGCGATACATTTGAGAATTGTGAGCAGTTTCTTTTTTCGTCTCGCACTCTCTACATCTTTTTGTGGAGAGTGAGCAGAGGCCACTGGATCTGCCACTGAAAAACGGGGAATGAAACATAGTTTTTTTGTAGTTTTTCTAGAAATGTCCACAAATAGGACCTAAACGGAAAGAAAAACATATCCTCAATTTCCTTTGTTTAAGGACACAGGAAACAATTACAAAAACAATAATTATATACAACAAAGTGCAGAGTTATAACATATATATTCAATTAAAAAGAATGTACAACATTGGTATATCAAGAAACATAAATCAGGACAGATTAATATATTTTTTTTTATAAGTTGGTATAAGTTAAAAGTTAAAAAATAAATAATTGTTTTGTAAAAACATTTAAATTTGAAAATTGCCAGACAGCTGATCTTACTATAGTTGATGGTGGTATCACACATCCTTTGAAATCTTGATTCAGAGAGTATAATCATACACGTACAAGCAGTTTTGTTAACATTGGTTTACTTTCAAATGTGGAAATACAAACCATTCCATTGGCAAATTATATCAACTCTTTATTATTGGACAATTTATGAAGATCACCAAATCAGGTGATTTGTGCTTACAAACTTGGTATTCCAGTGACATTTTCGAATCTTAAACAAGGTAGATAAATGTGGACCTACTTTGTATCAGAGACTGGCGGGGTGCCCAGTCAACAAATTAATGACACAATTTATCTAATCATGTTCAACCAATATCCCACACAAAGAGTGACAACTCTTTATAAAGTTAAATTCAACTCAAAGATAATGTTGAACTAAGTCTGACTTTATCAATGTTAATTCAACACTTAACATATGAGCCGAGGAGTCTGACAACGTTGCAGTGATCGGGCAGATTCTTCATCAAATCCAACTCTCGGATCATGTCATCTTTTTCGTCTGGACCCGCCCCCTCTATGAATAGACATTAACATCAAATTACACAGTTTACATAAACTTGTATATGGAAGGCACTTGGTAAAGTTGATAACTCATAGCGACCACTGGGCATGTTGTAAATATTGTTTGTGTGAATACTGTGATGTTCATTTTATTCTTTCGCATAACCGCAATTTGCAATCAACAAATGTATGAATGATAGTTAACTAAAATTTTAGGAAGGTTTACATTTTTAAGAATCATGAGGGGAAAACTGATGAAAAAGTGTTTGTATATCGCATTTATGAATAGAGAGTGGGAATACCTCAAACATTGCATTCTACGTTTATATTATCTTTAACGAAACTAATTCCCAACTTTGAGCGTTTTAACGGCTACCAATGTGACCTTTGACGTCTCTATGATTCCCTTGGCTTCAGCTAGGAGAACCTGACCGAAGGCACCGTGTCCAAGCTCCTTCTCAATGCGCACCCGATCTCGAGGAAAAGCCTTGTGCGCGTTGGGTAAATTAGCATATGTCGCGCTTTCTTGATCCTGATTGGTTGGTTGTAGGATAGTCATTTCTGAAATGGTAAACGTATAACATGTTTAAAAATATTAACCCTAACTCCCTAAGCATTGATACTGAACAATAACAATCCTTCAAAATCCTCCAACTGCCTTTGTTGTCTAGGGAGTTAGGGTTAATACAAATTATTGATTGTACTTCAAGGTAAAAATATGGTTGAATGAATGATTGTTTGGTAAAACTTGAATGATTGATTGTTTTAACATTATATGTTTGTTTTTAAGGTGGGACCCCACGTTGAGTTCTGGATCCACCCTCAAGTATACCTTTGTAAGATGCTGTTTGTAAATGTTCTTACTTTATTAGAATCTAGAGATAATTATGTACAGAAACCTGCGGAAGTTTTAGATTATTTCGTAGTGTCGTTACATAATATGAGTCAATGTGTCTCCAAAGTAAAACAATTTAATCACCAAATTAATTCATGAGGGGTCCCACCAAAAACATTTTTTTTTGCACATGTTTATTGTAAAACAAAAAACAATGCTTCTGACGAATATTTGGAAATATATTTTGAGATATGTTTAATTTTAAAGCATTTGTTTTCCTTCCCCAGGTAAAATAGCAATTGTCCGATGAAGACGAATAATTATTTCCGGGAATTTCCAGTAAAATAACGTAACACACAGGCGTTAATTACATCTTTACTGACAAATAGTGAAAATGCATTGATATAATTTGTCCTCATTTTAATGTGGAAATCAGCTGATTTGATTTTTTTATTGTCGATTTCTTGAAAATGACAACATGTCAAACGAAATACTTTCTCATGATATTTAGTAACATCACAAAACCAGGTGAACGTTTTGTTTATAACTCGCTAAATGTTTAAGAAATGCCCAAATGGTGTAACCCTCTTTAAATCACTTCAGAAAGTAAAAATAGTTTATGCACCTGTGACATTGTCGTAGACAACATGTGTGTCTGCACTTTGTCTTTGTACTTCACGGCTCTTTTGTTTTCTATTAACATATAACAAGACTGGTATTAGTTTATATATAAGTACAATATCCATAATTATAATGGAGAATATAATTATTTTGTATCTAAGTGATTTTATATCTTGTCCCGTCAACGAAGCCCTCCAGAATATTCAAGGCAAGCTCGAATGTCCTCTGGAACCTGTCATGACATGGCCTTTGTAATATGAAACTTGTCTTCATGTGATAGATCATTATAAATGCACAAACTTTCCCTTCTATTCTTTAATACTATTTTTCCTTTTTAATTTGAAACAGCGGTTTTCTAATAAAACAAAAACAGTCTAAATATCCTTCACCTTGAGCAATATTACACAACAATAAATTACGGAGCAAGAAATGTAAGTGAACTTACACTTGTGACAGCGGATTTCTCTCTTCTGGAATAAAATAAAATAAATAATTGTCTTTATTTGATCTGTTTTAACAAGTATAGACTAGCGATTGTGGAAGCTATTATTTGGAACGTTGGAGACTAATGAATATTTTTGTCAGCGAAACTGATAAAATAATGGTTGTGACTGTGATGTATTTTTCTCTCTACCTATGTTTTATTTTATATTGTATGCTAAAAATTATACTATATATTTTGCGCGTGCGCACATCGTCTGTACGCTTAACGTGACGCACCGTTGCTATCATCAACTGTTCGTGCACATCGCGGATATCAAACCATCTTCATCTGGGTAATGTGAAACCATTTTCAAAATGCTTACCTTCAAATTTACTTTTGATCCTTCTTCTTATAAAGATTCCAAGTACAATTATGACTATTACAAGCAGAATAACACCAATAATGACACCAGCGATGACACCAGCATTGACACCTGGCTGCGACGGTACGGGCATCTGTGATACTTGAACATTAAGTAAACACAAAGTATTGTATTGGGCTTATTTAAACTGAAATGTAAAATTCCAGCGTGGCAGACGATTACATACCGAATTTAATACTTTTGGCGCGTCGGTTGTCCTTTGTATAAGGAAAATAACAACATTTCGATTAAAAAACTAGTATGGAAGAATATCGCCATAACATCTTTGAATTATCTTTTAAAATGTCCTCGCCAATATAGTCACTATAGTCAAGAGGAGAATTGTTTGATTAGTGCTTCTCAGCGGCCATAATATGAATAGCAATATCATTTTGTTCCCAACATCCAGGCGAGAAGAGCAATCGTCTTTCCAAAGATTCAATTAAATCCGCAAATCTTCAGTATAGACAAATAAAGCACAACACGAAAAGCTGAGCCAATAACAAACATTTTATATTATTTCCAAGGAAGCTAATTCGTGATAGCAGTGTGTACTTTTGTCTTGTGAGTTGTAAATGTATTCCCAGCTAACATGCATACGTTGGGCCAACGTTTTCCAACGTAAGAATTTACAGTTGGCCCAACGTCGGCAGTTGACGTCGCATTGACGTTAATTTTTCCATCGGGCCAACATCGACGACGTCGGGCCAACCCTGCCACAACGTCGGCATTTGTTGGGCCAACGTCGGCACGTCCAACGTTCGTATGACGTATTAGTAACACGTTGGGACAACATAATATTTTATGATTGGCCCAACGTCGGCAGTTGACGTCGCCTTAGACCAACGTTGTACCGACGACGGGTCAACTCCGCCACAACGTTGGCACACGTTGGGCCAACGTATGCATGCTAGGTTGGGTAGACCTACACTGTAAAAAAAAAATTCCCGATCAAACGTAGTGCAGCGGGTTTTAAATATTTACATATATTCACGGGTACCGTATTTTCATAAATGGAAATGAATCTACGGTTAACGTATTATTTACGGTATTTTAAGCAGTTAAAGGTACACACCGCCCTAAAAGT
>CM055816.1:58454956-58549288 GCA_029582265.1 Zoroaster sp. YZ-2022 | reverse complement strand
GGGCAAACGTTCATACACCAGGGAAAAAGAGTCGTTTAAAACAAGGCTGAAATCAATCAATCCAGCAATTTTGGCTGCAAATTGGACATCGTTTAACAGCAATAATAATAATAATACCAACGCGCAGGTCTGAGGCGACGCGAGCCCTTACCTACATCGCAGGTTTCGTGAAATACCATGGATTTGTGGCATCCATCAGTTTGAGGTGAGATATAAGGGTGAACAATGTTTAATATTTTGGGCACAATCACAAGAACGTTTTACTCCTGTATAGGCTGCTCCATATATACCGGGTGTAACATTACAAAAGAAAGGTCTCTTATCGTTTTGTTCATGATACAAGTACATGCTCAATATAGTAACCTGCTTATTAATGTGATTGAATTTTAAGAACCTTCATGGAAACAGCTAGCTACATCCATTTATTTATTCCTCATGTCAGGAATGAACTTTTCTTGGGAACCATCAGATTATTGGGTCTTCTCTTTGGTGCATACTGCAACATCTCGAGCTGTTGTGAAAGTGGTTGTGGGAATTACAGCCTCTTTCACTCGTATTTATAATATTAGTAGTGAAATTAGGAAGGGACGTCCAGTGGGGCGACGCCCTCATTCTTATTGTTGATATCCCGCATAATAGTTAAGACTGTGTGTGTGGTTGCAGGGACGTCTTCCACTGTTTGAGAGGACGCAGGCGTGTGGGGCGCGCCTCTGCACCGTCTAGGGCCACACCTGGTGCTTATATAGCGCGCCGGGGAGCCGGCGGCAACGGTGTTTGTTGCTGTTCCAGAATTGCCAGTGAGTGTGAGCACGTTGCGTGACTATGAAACTCCGTGCAGTTAATTTGTTCAAGTTGCCCACAGTTGTCGTAAGTCTCAGTCATTCATCACAATGGTTACACTCTGTACGATAAGATTCAATTAATTAGTGACCGCACTATAATCAACCTTCCAGAACATGCCGTAATTTGTATCTGTAACTTAATGTAGCTTGTTTTAAGAAAGTGTCACTGTGCATTTCACCTAATTAGAGCACACACAACCTATTTAGAAATTCATTCACCACTAATTAGGCACATTCACCTAATTAGGCACGATTCACCTACCATTAGGACAGCCTTCCCAAGGAACTACAGCACATCCAAACTACCTCAAACATAACGGTTACAATCCCAACAAGATCAACACTTTGGCCGAAGCCGGTTCCAAACTCCAAAGCAAGCAAGTAGTGGAGTAACTCTCTCTCTCTGCTTGTTCCCCCCATCTCAGGTTCGGGATGTCTCTACAACACAGCACTACAGCGCATCCTCCAGACAAGCAGGCATCCGATGTGTGTTCCCACTCAGCCCCCAGCAAACTCAAGGACTTCTACATACCCACAAGGACAAACCGGACCCAAACAACAGTAGCGGGAGTTCTACCGGATCCCCTGTGGTGCGGTAAGGTGTACATCGGCGAACAAACGCAACCTCCCCATCAGATTGAAGGAACACCGAGCACACGGCCGCATGAGGAAGATTTTCCGAGAAGTCCATACCATCGTTGACACTCACATCAAGGAGCCACCAAATCGACTGGCAGGCAGGACGGCCAACTCATCACACCCATCGACGCATGGCCCACCAGACGCATCAGAGAGGCCATCGAGATCGTCAAACACGACGCACTGTGCCACAGGACATCCGGTTTCTTTGGCAGCATCTCAGCGACATTTGGCGACATATACTACAGACTGAAGAATCTTCTATGTCCAAAGTCACATAACCACCCCAGACTGAGGGATCCCTATATCCTAAGTCAACCACCCTTCTTCAGCGCGCGCGCGCGCGCGCGCGCTGCGCTAGTGTTAACAACTGACTCAGTTCAGTGAGCACATTACCCCTCTCCCAAACCCCTGGGATCCTAGTTCCCTTCTTCACAGTTTTCCCGCCTGCGCGCCTCAACGAACTAATCCTCCAGCATCCATTCATGGGGATGATGATCCTCCAGTCTACTGTAAGCAGCAGCATTTTCCAGAGTCCGGCATTCTCCTGGAGCCAGACGATCAAGGCATACTGATCGAAACGTCGAGTTGTTACCCCCAAAGTTCTTTTCAGAACTAATTAAACTCAATTGAGATTCTGCACATGGTGTCACACGCAAATTTAGTCTTACTATTTAGGCTCATTCACCTAATTAGGCACACACAACCTATTTGGGCTCATTCTACTCTAATTGTTTAGGCACACAACCTATTTGGGCTCATTCACTAATTAGCACACCAACCTATTTAGGCTCATTACCCACCTGTGGGCGTATGCGTGAGGTTAATGATATCTGAATAAAAGCACATTCAAGAGTTAGTTGGTGGTCACGTGCCCGATTATTCTGAGTCTCACCCCCATCCAGTCCCCCGCCCCAAATCGCTGGACCTAGTAGTGAGACACCATAGGTGTGTGGACGTCCAAAAGAGCTTCTTGAGCGCCTGGTGGTAGAACCGCCACAAAACGATCTGCCTCCGGTTTTATTCAACCGCCGCTCGTTGAGTTCATTGAGGAGGTGAAGCAAGCCTGTGCGCCGTCGAGCAAGACCGCCAATATATCGTGATATATATCGTAAATAAAAAGGCAATATCGTTTCCCTAAACAAACCCTATGGCCTATGGAGATCTGTCTAACACACAGACAACAACTGATCGAGTGTTGGAGTGTTGGGAGTTATCTGAAACCAATGGCGCCAGGGCTCATGCAGTCTTGAATTAGCACTACAATGAGATAATTTGGGACGATAGGTGGCCCATAGCAGATGTGATAGTTACCAGTCTTTTCCTTTCATCGTTTACTTAATCTCTGAAGGCATAACGCACGACATCGAGAACACAAGTCTCCTCTCTGAATGTGTATGTATGTCTATAAATATATATAGGCCTTGCACACAGCGCCATCTGTCAGCCGACGTCAAATATATTGAAGATGTCGGTTTGCTATATATTGAGGACGAAAATTTCATATATAAGTTGACGTAGATTGGGTCCCTTGGTTGAGCAAAAAGATTGAGCCTTGCGTTTCTCGGTCCAGCACGTCCTTGACGTCCTTTGTAAACACACTTTCGTCTTCAGTATATTTAACGTTTGTTTTCAATATATATTTGACGTTTGTTTTCAATATATTTGACGTGCACGTCCATTATATCGGCTGTTTTGTCCTTTATATATTATTCATATATATTGTTTTTGGTCATGTATATATGTAACGACCTGCTCTGGCAAAAACCTGAAACTTCTCGGCATTACTATAATGCGTAACTGCCATGAAAGGTCCAAAACACTTACCCCAGGACCAGTTTGAGGGACCAGTTTTCATGTCACCATAAAGAGCATTTTCTCTATAGATTTTGTTGGGAAAAGAAAAATCCTCCTGAAACGGATTGTTGAGAACATTGTTAATTTTCAATGATAAATTTAGGTCACTTTTGAAAATTGGGTCCAAGTTTAGGGGTTACTTGCACAGAGCCAGTCAGGCTTTGTAAAATAAATATATGTGTTTGCATTATGTCTTTGACATTAATTAATATGGTTTTTCTTTAATTTTTTAGTTTGATAGTCTTGTTTTATATATTATAATTGGAAATTTAGTCACATGCGGTACGGCCTTCTAACATGATCGGCAGATTAGGCCATACAACTTTCAAAATCATATGCGTTGCCAATTCGGCAAGTTTTTTTTTTTTTTTGGTGTATCAATTGTCAAAAGAATTGGACTTTAAGATATTAAGTAGTAGGTAGTATAGAGTATAGCAACCATAATGGGCCCTATGTTTTGTTCCGTAGCCAAATGCCAAACAGAAATCGACGCACTCAAGTATTCACAATTACAAACACACCTGAAGACGTTGAGTTATTACCAATAACCATGTCAAAAGAAGATTTTCTACTCAGAATCTTTACTCACACTGATTTTTTAATTTCAATAAAAGCTTAACTAATTGTTTCAACGTCACTCTGTGATTTCGTCTGTCAAAACATACACCTGATAACTGTCCAATAAAGTATGTCCAGCAAAGAAAGAACAATAGTCGCTATTTTTAGTCAAAGCTCGGACTTAATTCCAGTCTCACTTACCCACAGCCACTGATCTCGGTAGACCGACATGGCCCTGCTGTAGATGCCTTTATCTATTTAGCACCAATAGGCAACCCTATATCCAGTCATAATAATAGAGATATAGTGGAGTACCAACATGGCCCTACCGGTGGAGAGCCTTTTTATCTGTTAGGTACCAATAGGCAACCCTCTATCCAGTCACAATAATAGAGATAATAGTGGAGTACTAACATGGCCCTGCGGTGGATGCCTTTGTTTATGAGGCAAAATAGGCAATCCTCTATCCAGTCATAATAATAGAGATATAGTGGAGTACCAACATGGCCCTGCGGTGGATGCCTTTGTCGTTAGGCACCAATAGGCAACCTCTATCCAATCATAATAATAGAGATACAGTGGAGTACCAACATGGCCCTGCAGTGGATGCCTTTATTTGTTAGGGTACCAATAGGCAACCATTATATCCAGTCATAATAATAGAGATATAGTGGAGTACATGGCCCTGCGGTGGATGCCTGTATTTGTTAGGCACCAATAGGCAACCCTCTATCCAGTCTTAATAGAGATCAATGATCACAGCTGCAGAATTATTTGATCATCGGAGAATTTTGGGTTCAGTTCCATCAGGCACACTTTTACATTGGGGTCAAATATCGGTTGAAATGTACATGTGCGTTACACCTTCCGGTAAGAGTCAAAGTCAGCGTATAACCCAAAGTAGCCTAATATGCTACGCCGACTTTGATAATTAATTTGGTCCAATAAAATACAAAAATCAGTAAGACTTTGTACAATAATTATGTGCTACGCCTGTTAAAGTGCAATAGCCCCCTCTTGTGATCAGTAATAACTAGTTGAAGCTTGTACAGGTAAATCCAACATGGCGGTCAGCCGTATGCATTCCGTAGTAAAGTTATGGTGATTGAAAGAGATAATTGTTGGAGGTGGGCCTTAGAAATTATGACTACTGACTATGACAATAAACACTTTTTGAAAGAAATATGACTGAACACAATGTAAGATAATTATTATCGATTGTTCATGCAACGTTATTTAATATTGTTTAAACTTGAATCTACAAAAAAGTAATAATCAATTATTCTGATTCTGTACCATTAAACTGGCTCAGTAATTTTGAAAATAGACGCAGATGTAGATAAATATTACACAGGAACATTTGCCAGTTCATTTGGCAATAATAAGGGAATACAAGTTGTTTTCCTGCAGTCTTTACCGCAGGATAATGGCAGGTTTGGGCGTGGCCACGGGAAATAAAATCGTCCGTGGTAAAGCCCAATACCGGCTTGGTCGGCTTGGTCCTTTATTGCCGGTGGGCCCGCCCAAAACTGGTCATTATCCTGCGCTAAAGACCAAGTATCAAACTTGTATTCCTATAAACGCCAATATCGATTTCGTTTTCAAAGTTGAGTAATTTTGGTGAAGAGAGCTTAGTGGAACTGGGCAAATTCATGTTTTGGGGACAGACGAAACACTGTGAGTCAGTCAGCCTGTCGGGAACCAATCTTCGTCTCTCTGATTGGTTCAAAAGCGCGTCACGCATCGCACACCGGCTAAATAAAACAGCTGGTGCGCAACGCACAAACATGCTACTTTGATTTTTGTAAGCTATGTCTTTACCCCAGCAAGACTAGGTTTTGTTTTTTTCATTCTTATTGTTCCCCATCCGTATTTTCTAGGATCTTCAATCGATTTTCATAAACGTACACAAACTTACATAGGTCACCGTTAGGGGGCGCTATACCTATTGTTGGTAATTTTCCTCATTGTTTTTAAAAAACAGTATATTCCCAATAATTTTCTTAATTTTGGCACAGATGTTACCTTCAATAATGTGACGTCACTTAGATCACCGCTATAACCAAATTAAGTGTTTACCAAAAACATGACTTTTGAAAATGGCAAGAAAATTGTATATTGCATTTTAACGTTATGGCGGTCGTATTGGATTCCCAGAATGCATTTTAGCAAAATTCTAGCATTGACCACTAAAAAGTAGAAATTCAATTGGACCTGTTCAAAATAATCGGTTGCTATAAACACTATGAACACCCATTGTATGAACCCCAAACCGCCCCTTATTGCAACCCTATGGTAACCCAATGTGTACTTTAATATCAATTACATTCATATCAATTAGGTAAATATCAATTAAATTAGTATATAGCAATTACCGCCACTTCCCTATATTGGGCTAATTATGTTGGCCAATCTACTGTGTAAACACATTTTGTTAAATGTTTAGACCTATCGCTAATATGATATTTTTCGTAACGGTTATTTTACTGGTAATTCGTTTTTCGTCTGGTCATTGTGAATTTCCTTCTCGAAAGGAAAACAAATACTTTGAAATGAAATATTTCACCAAACAGTTGTCAGAAACTTGGTTTAAGAGCAATTAAGATATCTAAATAATCAAGATATCAGCCATCAAAATAAATTCAAGGCGGTACCCATCATTAATTTAGTTATTTTGGGACATATATGTATTTACTTTTAAACAAGCTTTCTTTTAATGATTATTTTGTAAAATGTGTAATTATAATGTCCCCTTGCTCAAGTTCAGTAGCAACAACTATATAGACTTGATCTCATCCTAAGTCCAGTGCTTAGCAACTACAAATGCTTGTTGAAAATAATCATGGTACAATCCGTGAATTTACACGATTACTGCGCGTGGTGGTTGTGAAACAAATTGGATTTGTTAACAAAAGGGCCTTGGATAGTTGTAAATTATTTAAATCTTATATTCATGAAAGTGAGCGCACACTGGTTATCTAATAGGTGCGTTTATATAGTATAACAACAGATAATTGACAACAGATAGTGTGTAGCACTGAATGATGGTCGGGGAATTATACCATTTGCAATCACCAATCATCGTTACGTACACGTACATCGCCTTGCTTACCAGGTTACAGTACATGTTGTTTTCAGTTGGTCGGGGGGTCCTTTTCCAACCTTGCCATGTTTGCCAAATGGTGCCTACCATCATTTGTACCGTAGTCAACCGTATTTGTTATCACAGTTTTGTATATGTATTTATATTTCCATCTATCGTTGTAATTTATTTGTATATATTTGTTATGTGTGAAGTCCACCTAACGCAGTATTGTTCTATTAGGAGTTGTGCTCCATAATTTGTATTAATACACAAGTTCTGAGTAAATAAATCATTCATGTATTCCTAATCCTACTCATTATTTGACCAAAAAAACGTTTCTTTGCTCCTGATATGACTTTCAGGGTTACTTCATAGTCAGGGATCGGGCTGGGTCTACTCATCGCCAAACATGTCGATCAGCTAAGTCCAGTGCTTAGCAATTACAAATGCTTGTTGGAAATAATCATGGTACAATCCGTGAATTTACACGATTACTGCGCGTGGTGGCTGTGAAACAAATTGTTACTATTTAATATGACAACAGATAATGTGTAACACTGAATGGTGGTCGGGGAATTATACCATTTGCAATGACCAAACATCGTTACGTACATCGCCTTGCTTACCAGGTTACAGTACACGTTGTTTTCAATTGTTCGGGGGTCCTTTTCAAACCTTACCATGTTTGCCAAATGGTGCCTACCATCATTTGTACCGTAGTCAACCGTATTTATTATTACAGTTTTGTATATGTATTTATATTTTCATTTATCGTTGTAATTTATTTGTATGTATGTATATGTATGTGTGAAGTCCACCTAACGCAGTATTGTTCTAAATAAGGAGTTGTGCTCCATAATTTGTATTAATACACAAGTTCTGAGTAAATAAATCATTCATTTATTCCTAATCCTAGTCATTATTAATTTTGACAAAACAACGGGTCTTGCTCCTGATGACCTTCAGGGTTACTTCATAGTCAGAGATCGAGCTAGGTCTACTCAGCGCCAGGAATCTGGTTCTGCTTGACCCCGGATGATGCAGTCGTCTTCCCCACGATGTGGTCGCAGGTGAGCAATTGCGACGCAGCCGGCTCATCCATACTGCCCTGGATCATCCCTCTCTGCAGCGGGTACTCCTCAACTCTAACATCGGAGTCCATGCCATGGACGCCATTGAATTTACCTTTATTGTGGTACCTGAAAAATTAATAATCATAAATTGATACAGCAGTGTTCTCATGAGATGAGTGGAACGCATTGTTTTGTCCCATTTGCGCTTTACGATGCATTGGTAAATTATTTAGTGAAGTATCTCATTTGAAGGTAATTCTATTCCCTTTTAATAGGAAAATATACGGTAGGTGTATATTAATTGCCTGCGAAATAAGTAAATTGCACAGGAAATCTGCATCTTACCGTAGTTCTCCGCTGTACTGCTTGAAGACTTCGTTCGCCAGGTAAGTGATCGGGTAGAACCATAACCAATGATCGTTGTGTTTCTTATCGAACCAAACGGCAATGTAACCGCCGATGATGACGTCTGCCTCCCACGGCACAACCATCTCCCGCTCGTTGACAGTGAATATAACCTAATGGAGAAGTATCAACGTTTTACACAACCTTTTGACTCCTTTAACGGTTGTTAGTTTTCACTGAATGCGGACAATGGGGTTTTCTACAATGCCCTAGACTCTGAGAATGGGTGCATGTTCACTGACAGAGGGCTACAACTTGCACGGTGTAATATAATGAAACACCCGTGTTAATTGATTGACTAAACATCTTTCATTACCAAGGTGCGACTATAGTCGACAACACACATTTACCACTTGTACCTTACTATTCGAGAATTTAGTCAACCAAGCTCACTGCACACTCAGCACTCAATCGGGCGTACCATGACTTTTTTCTAAAAGCTACATTTGTAATTTTTTGTAGTCCATGGCCAAGTTTTTACGGTTGGAAATAATGACTTCAGATCTTTCTAATGGTGCATTGCTATTATAGATATAACGTGCACCCCATTAAACTCACATAGAAACCAATGCTTAATACAAAATGTTTTTAAAAAATCATTTAAACAAACACTTAGAAATCTGAACAAAAATATATATATATATATATATTTATTGATGTGGATAGTCCAGAGGCCTGTCGAGTGATATTCTCATCCCAATGGAAATCCTCTACAGTAGTGAAAATCCCCACACTGAAAAGCATCCATTTTTCAAAAAGACCTTACGCTTGGAAGCAAATTAGGACCACTTTTAGGATAACTTTGTTTGAAATGTTCTGGTCAATACCTTTACACTTGTTTTTGGTGCTACTGTGATCGCAACCTCGGAGCTGAAAGTCTCTTTTTTCGTCTCGGTCTTACTCTCTGTACTTTCCGAGCTGAACTTTGTACTGAAATCTCCACTAACGCCGAAAATCTCTGGCAGACTCACACTGAACGAGATCTTATATTCCATGGCAATCATGTTTGTCACTGACCAGGTGTAGGTATCTGCAAACTTGGTCTGATATAAACAAATGAGAAAGATGATTAATTGATTTCTATTCACCACTCAGCAACAAACTGAACTGCACCTTCATGAACATTTATTTTTCACAACGTTTGTTACATATCCTGTTCGTAAGTCGATACGCAATACGCGCACGCATTGGTAACGCGCATTCTTTTCGCTAATTCCGGTTCCAAAACTGGCATACTGTTGTGTGTAATTTAAGCTAAATTCCTTTATTTTCACGTTCAAAAGCGATTCTTCAGGCAGAAATTAACTTGAGTCTTTACAACACATACGTTCAATGCAAGTCCCAAGCTGTCTAATTTATTGTATAAATCGCTAAAGAAATGGCTCATCAAGGCATTTCCAATGGGCTTTTGATGATCGTTGGAGCCAGCACGCGCGAAGTGGGCGTAGTTTATGTTCAAATTAAGTCACACTTACCACCAGGATAGAGCCTGTGTGACATAATCAAAATGTATACATTAATCTGATTGGTGCCCCCAACCAAGAACTGTGCCCCTGGATGCTCCCCTGCTCAGAATTCGGATCCCTAATAAAAACATAAGTAAAGACTGTTTGCGGTGACACCACGTGAAGTTTTCAATTGAGTAGTAATTAGTTCTGAAAAGAACTGGTGGTTACAACTCGACGTTTCGATCATTTTACTCTGATTGTCTTCAGGAGAAAGAAAACACAATAATGACCTGTAAAAAGTGTCGCAAGTTCCTCAATGAAAATCCTGAGCCCCCTTCCACGTTCCCCCATAAACTAAATCAACCCAAGTTGCGCAGCTGGGCTTAGTATAATTGTACTCAATTGTACACAATTGTGATTCGAATGTCAGCGGAAACAAATACACAGGAATTTGCTAATCAACTCACAGTTTTTTTGAAGGTGTGTTTCAAGTCCGTGGTTTGTCCATTGTGGAACCACTCTCTGTAGACAAAACCCGGTTTCTTCACGTCACTGGTCACCGCGTTGTATCGCACGTTGTCAACTCGTACATTGATCTGATACCTAATAAAATACAGTATTATATAACGATTAATTACCCGTTCCTACAAAGGAAGGCTCTTGCCTGTATAAAATGCAATCAAAGGTGGTGGGAGTGGAGGTTGATGGAGATTCCAATCCAATAACCGATCCTGACCGTCAACCCCGTCCTCACTGAGCAAAGCCTTTTTAGTTTTGAAACTTGAAACAATTTCATAATGCCAATGCGTGAGTTCGAGCGCATGTGATATAAAAGCCGATTAGCCATCGCGGCTGTCAATCAGAATGGAGCACGTTTTTTTTTCGTTTAACAACGATATTATCTTTCAAAATTCGTGTTTTTTTTTGTAGGTCGTCTTATAGCCAAACACTAGCGATACATCTTTAAGCGAATAGCCCTCATTATTATCCATTTATTATAGTTACTGAGGGTCAGGTATACCGTGTTCAATCTTTCGTTATTACACTAAAAATTATCAGCGTCCGGCATTGGTCACTTGTGTACCAAAGGTAAAATTATTGTTTTTGGGCTGTGGCGGAAAAGTGTTGAATTCATTTCGGAACATAATTATCTACACTGTAAAAAAATTGGGCAAATAATTACCCAACTTTCTGCCCAACGTAGAGCAAATAGTCAACATACCCATCTATTGGGCGAGATATTAGTCACATTTACTGGGTAAAGTATTTACCCAATTCCTGGGCAATTTAAACAGTCTCAACAGTTGGTTAAATGTAATTAACCACTAATTGGGCAACTTGTATATGTAACCATTTATTGAGCACATCACAGTTTACATTTGTTGGTCAAAACCTATCCAACGTTGGGTATAATTCCTTATCAAAATGTGGTTACTTCCATTATATCTAACCAACTCATGGGTAATAGATGGCCCCAATGTGTCCTAAATCTGGGCAGATTTTACCCACAATTATCCAAGCTTTTGCCCAATGGTTGTGTAATTCTGTCGCTCAATTCCTGGGCGTTTTTTACCGAAATGGAGAAAAAGTAATCTGAAGAAAAAAAAATAAAAATAAAATAAATACAAAAATAAAAACCAAAACATTTAACATAGCAAGGACGAATGACAAAATTCTTATCCAAATAACTGAAAGATAATTATTTTATTGCATCAGAGTCTCGGCTGTCAAATAAATGTTTTACATTATTGCAAAACTTAGGCTGATTATAAAAATTACATAGTTATTTGTCTTTATTTAAATGATTGTGTAATTTACATGTCAAACGGTAATTGTTTATAATTTGAGGGATTATAAAAATATCAACTTGTTTCTGATTCATTTTGAACAAAAGTAAAACGGTGATTGTCTTTTATACTTCTTGATCAAAGATTAATTGATTTCTACGGAGCTCTGGAAGTGTCATCCACCTTGTTGAGATTCTGAGATAATTATCCCATGATGACCATATCCCATTATCTCAAGATAAATATTTCAGGATGACAACATTCTTCTTTTGAGATCTTATATTCCTGAGATAAATAATATCAGGTTCCCAACAAGTTGGATGGCACTTCCAGAGGGCTCAAGTAAATTTTGTCCACATAGTCACTATTTAACAAATACTTTCATATGATTAACGTCAAACTTTTTGGTCACACATTACCATAGATTTTTACCAAAGAATCTTTTTTATGAAATAAAACTCTTTTCAATTTTCTTCAAAAACGTCTAAACCAACTATGTTATAAACTTCTATCCTAACAAACACAACATGATGAATAAGAAAAAAATTCTCAGGGGTTAGACAGGATTTCTCACTGACAAACAAAACATGACTCCAAGAACTATTTCAAAGAACTATAAAGGACAAAAACAATGATATAATTTTTTGCGAGAGGTAAATTAGGGAAGGAATAACGAGTACAAAACGGTTGGTTCTTACAAGACCGGGTGTAATTCAGTGTTTCGATCAGTAATACTGTTTAGGAGAAAGGGGATGATCACTTGCTGTTTCCACTTTTTTTTTTTAATTTGACTCTCAATCCCACTTTTGGTATCAGTTGCCCGATGACATCCTCAGACAACAGACTCATAGCTTCAAGGTCAATTGCATTCTCTGTGAAAAGATCAAATTGTTTAAAACATGACATTTTTTACCAAATATTTTGTGCGCTAGCAATTTATCACACATTATGCGTTTTCACTTGTTATCACACTCTGCAACCATCACCATTGTGGTACCATACAATCTACGCCCAATACGTACGTCCTGTTTCCAGTATCTTGTCAATTGGCTTCAACTTTGAGTGTATTATTTCTGCCTCCATTATAATAATAATAATAATAATGTGTGGACTTATATAGCGCACGTATCCACCAACTAAGTGGTGCTCAAGGCGCATTCTTTTACGTGCATTACACAACACACGGGACCTACGGCTTTACGTCCCATCCGAAGGACGAAGCAATTATGGTTAAGTACCTTGCTCAAGGACACAAGTGTCACGACCGGGTCTCGAACCCACACCCTGCTGCTGGCAACACCAGAACTTGAGTTCGGTGCGCTAGACCGCTCGGCCACGACACTCCAGATGTAATGTTATAACAAGGCATGTAATGTTATAACAAGACATAGGCGGAGATCTACGGTTGCAACAAGCTTAATCAAAACTTAGAATGAAACCTAAGTCATGCAAAACTGATCCATGACTGAACTCCTACATTTATACAATAAATCTTTTATATTACACTTACCAATAAACAAATCTTTAAGCTCTTCGAGTGCCCACTCCACGAGGATTCCTTCAATCGAAGCCATGATGACGCTTGTTGAGTCGCGTCCAACCAGATCAACCCGGGCAACGAAATGCACAACGGTCCAATCCGGTCGCCAGCTCATGGGCTTTGCCCAACTGTTGGTTAATTTTGTGCACTCCCGAATCGTTTTTTGCCCATTTTCCGATTCTTTTGAGTACCGTGTGCCCAACCGAAGAGTAATCGAGTATAAATTTAACCAACATTATGGGCAAGGCCTAATAATATCCAACCATTGCAAAAATATATCCATTTTTTAAGCAAATGAAGGTAACCAATTTCAGGCAAATTCAAAGTTTTACCCAACGTCCCAATTTATCCATAAATTAGACAATTATTCACCAACAATTAAGTGGTTTACTTTGTCCATAAAATCATTTACCCGTTATTTTTACAGTGTATGTTTATCGCAATTATTTGGTGAACAGTGTAATTTTAAAGCATTTGTTTACCTTTCGTCAAAGAAAATAACAATATTCCGATGACCAAAAAGAAATTATGAATTAAAATAAAAACAATAATAAAAAAGAATCCTGAAATTGTCGGTAAATTACGAGAATACGGATCATAGGCCTCCATCTTTAACATAGGTTGGTAGACATTTTGAGGAGTGAAATTACGAGAATACGGATCATAGGCCTCCATCTTTAACATTGGTTGGTAGACATTTTGAGGAGTGAAATAATAAAGTAAAAAAGAAAACTGAAATAAAATCCATGCATGATGGATCTTCTCCTGGACCAAATTACCGAGGGCCAGAGGTGGATTCAGGGTGGAGAAAATAAGAGGGCACATACAAAAGTTTAATAGATTAACATGCATGGGGATAATAAGGGAGAAGTTCCCCCTTGCCCATCGGATCAGCCCATGCAAACAATAGTCACATGGTCTATATGCTTGCCTATACTCACTTATGGTACTGAGGATGATCCTTAAGATGTTCGTGCTTGAAGTACATATCGTACCACATGATGATTTGACCAGTATTTTTCTCCAGGTCCCGGATCCATTCGGCAGCCCTGTCGTCAAAATCAGCCAGCTGAGCGTGAGCCATCTGGGAGGACATGTGACCTTAAAACAGTTTTCGACTTCACAGTTGATTCTAACATTGAATTGGAATAATCACGACTGAATTAAAAGGAATTAATATATCACAATTTGAAATGATTTGTGTACGTACATAGTCATAGTTTTGCAGATATCCATGCTTCTGGGCACTTAAAACAAAACAGGTGGTCTTGTTTTTGAAATACAGAAAACGATTGAGTGTACTGTTAAAACATAGAGAGGATCCTTTCTCTATGGGTAACAAAATATACATATAAATATAAAAAGGTTCCTGCTTATCCCTGATATCACATTAAGAACTCGGTGTCTAAGCAGCACTATAAGACTTAATAACAAAACCCAAAACAAGTTTACTGAATGGGAACCACGCACTAAGATAAAAAGAGAATACCAAAAGTTAAGAGTACTGACTACTGACTGAACTAATTACTACTCAATTGAGAA
Organism: Zoroaster sp. YZ-2022; assembly: GCA_029582265.1. NCBI lineage: Eukaryota > Metazoa > Echinodermata > Asteroidea > Forcipulatida > Zoroasteridae > Zoroaster > Zoroaster sp. YZ-2022. The sequence goes on along the minus strand of CM055816.1, from coordinate 58,534,512 downwards.
TTTCACATGGTGTCACCGCAATTAGTCTTACTTATCCTCCTCACCATGCAAAGCTACAAGTTTTACCTAAGGGTAATACATATTGTAGGTAAAACATGCACGAATACTTGCAAATTAATGTCATTTAGGTTTATTGGTCAATGATTCAACAATCTAAGTCTCATTTGTCCTTAAAGTTTTTGCAGAACATTTGCAAATTTTCATGGTTTACAAATCATGGAATTACACGTAGTTGATTACGGTAGTTTCATGGTTTACCATAATCTTGACACACAATGTTATTTTAGTCATACAAATCCATGGTTTAGGATAAACCTTGGTACAAAACTTTTTACAAAATAATAATAATAAAACATGCTTAAAACGGGCTAAACAATTATTGGATAAATGGCGCTTTATATCAAACATCCCACAAAATATTTCTGTCCAAATGTAGTGAAATACTTTCCAAAATGAATTGTTATCATCCGAATACAGAAATTACACCTTAAAATGAATACGAACAATATACACATACGTATTCTTGTTAACAACACAATCAAATAGGCAGAAACTATACAGGTTGGTTATTATTATACATAATATCCTGATTCTTAGGTAAAACTTGTAGCCTTGCATGGTGAGGATGACAAGTAAGACTAATTGTAAGTAAGACCATGTGTTGTACCTCCAGTTCTTTTCAGAACTAATTACTACTCAATTGAGTTTCCACATGGTGTCACCGCAATTAGTCTTACTTATCATCCTCACCATGCAAAGCTACAAATTTTACCTATCTACGCTCTACGGGGAGCATACCACTACCAAGGTTCGGTCGTTCGAACGAGCGTCGATCAGACGTTCTAAATTCATGAACAACCTCGCCTTACTGAAACGATACCGAGACTCTAACCTCATCCCGCCAGGCCTACAGCTCCATGACCCAGTTCGCAGCCTCCGTTCCCGCCGCATCCTACGTTCAGCCAGCGCCATCCTTACTTCGTGAGAGGATCGCCTCCACACGTTCCTCCCTCGCCGACACCGACCGCAGTATATCCCACCTAGAAGAAGGATTTCGCGACACGTTCCACCCCGAGGACTTCGAGAAAGTCACCACCCGCACTTCGTCTTCGAGTAGACACGCGTTCACCACCACCCGCCGGAAGCAGATCGGCAAGTTTTCGCGACTTCAACGACTGGAGACGGGATCTTCTACATCCCTATTCCCCAACGCGTTCACCCGGTCTAAGGGATCCTCTATATCCCCACGATATCCCACTCGGAGTCCTGGAGACCTCCTATATCTCACTCCAACCGCGCTTCTAGTAGACTGGATACGGGATCTTCTATATCCCTATTCCCCCGCGCGTTCACCCGGTCTAAGGGATCCCGTGTATCCCACCGACCTTCCGACTCGGAGTCTTGGAGATCTTCTATATCTCACTCCAACCGCGCTTCTAGTAAACCTACGGGATACTCTATATCCCTAAGGCAACCATCACACCTCCGCTCACAGGACGCGTTCCGGAAACACACCGTCGTCAACCTCAGCCAACGCACCCTCACCCCTATCGAAACATTAGTACTGTCACACTGGGGATGAATTTCGCCCTCACACCCAAATCCATCCCAACGGAAGAAATCATCCAGTCAGTTGAGCCAGCCCAGCGACGACTCAACTAAACAGAAGCTGATGACGTCCGACTACAGATGAGTGATGTTTTGCGTAAAGCCAAGCCAGCCAAGCCCAACCTCTCCAAGGGAGAGCTTTCTGTTTTACAGAACATCAGACGGGACAGCTCCACCCACATCCTCACTGCAGACAAAGGCAACGCCACAGTCATCATGGACCGATCACAATACACCAACAAGGTAAGTCACATTTTATCATCTGATTCATACCGCCCCCTCAAGAAGAACCCCATCCCATCCATAGAGAAAAGAGTCGCTAGCCAACTCCTTGCCCTCCACCGTGCCGGTGCCCTCTCCACCCAACTCTACCGACATCTCAGACCATCCAGCTCATCCTGCCCTAGGTTCTTTGGACAGCCGAAGATTCACAAACCCGATGTTCCTCTCCGCCCTATCGTCGCCTTTAGAGGTTCACCTACGTACAACACAGCCCGTCATCTAGCCGGTCAGTTCGTTGAGATCACCCGGGGCCTCACCCTTCAACCCAGCGACATCTTGGTTAGTTTTGATGTTGTCTCCCTATTCACCAATGTCCCAACTACAGAGACATGCCTCCTGGTGAAGGACAGACTCGTACAAGATCTTTCCCTTGATGATCGCACATCACTCACCCCTGACCAAATTCATGATTTGCTACTAACATGTGTCTCCTCAAGTTGTTTTCAGTTCCAGGGCAAGTTCTATGAGCAGACAGCTGGGACCTCTGTGGGATCTCCTCTATCCCCAGTCCTTGCTGATATTTTCATGGAAGAGTTTGAAAACTCTTCCCTCAACACCGCCGACCTCCAACCGAAGCTGTGGCTCCGATACGTGGATGACGCCTTTGTGGTTTGGCCACATAGCAGAGACACACTTCAGGATTTTCTACAACATGTCAACCAGCAACACCCGAGCATCAAGTTCACCATGGAAACAGAAGAAGACGGCAAGATCGCGTTCCTTGATGTTGGCATTTCCAGAAACCCAGACGGCTCCCTACACCACAACGTTTACAGAAAGCCCACGCACACAGATCAGTACCTGAACCAGCGCTCCTTCCATCACCCAAGCATCAAGTCATCGGTCAACCGTACCCTCGTACAACGCGCCTACAACATTTGTGACAAGGACAGCCTTCCCAAGGAACTACAGCACATCCGAACCACCCTCAAACGCAACGGTTACAATCCCAGCAAGATCAGCACAGCGAAGCCGGTTCCAAACCCCGAAAGCAAGGTAAGTAATCTAACCCTTTCTGCTTGTCTCCCCTATCTAGGTTCGATGTCTCACAAACTACAACGCATCCTCCGACGAGCAGGCATCGATGTGTTCCACTCAGCCCCCAGCAAACTCCAAGGACTTCTACACACCCACAAGGAGAAACCGGACACTAACAACAGAGCGGGAGTCTACCGGATCCCCTGTGAGTGCGGTAAGGTGTACATCGGCGAAACAGGACGGAATCTCCCCATCAGACTTAAAGAACACCGAGCACACGGCCGCAGAGGAGATTTCGAAAAGTCAGCCATCGTCAAGCACTCGCACATCAAGGACCACCAGATAGACTGGCAGGAAGCCCAACTAATCACACCCATCGACGCATGGCACCCCAAACGCATCAGAGAGGCCATCGAGATCGTCAAACACGACACTGTGCCACATGACATCGGCTTCTACATCAGCGACATTTGGCGACCACTACTACGGACCGAAGGATCTTCTATATCCAAAGTCTATAACCCACCCCAGACTGAGGGATCTCCTACATCCTAAGTCAACCACCCTCCATCCCCCTGTGCTTGTTAACAACTGATTCAGTTCAGTGAGCACACACTCCCCTCCCCAACCCCTAGGATCCTAGTCTCAACAGTTCCCGCCTGCGCGCCTCAACGAACTAATCCTCCAGCATCCATTCATTCATGGGATGATCCTCCAGCAGTCTACTTAAGCAGCAGCATTTTCCAGAGTCCGGCATTCTCCTGAGGACGATCAGAGCATACTGATCGAAACGTCGAGTTGTACCTCCAGTTCTTTTCAGAACTAATTACTACTCAATTGAGATTCCACATGGTGTCACCGCAATTAGTCTTACTTATCCTGATTCTTATAAAGTATGGATGCAGACATCTTTACAAAACTGTATTCTGGCATAAATGAGTATGCACATTGTTATCGATCTTTGCCTTTTGTGTTGCTAATTTCTTTGACTTTTGTTGACAGACGAATCTTGCTTGCTTAGTATAGCTACCCAGATAACATTCATACATTGGGCCAACGTTGGCAATTGGTTGGCAACGTCGGCGTTGGCATTATGTCAGCTGTGACGTTGGCTCAATGTTGGCATTACATCGCCAACATCGGCATTGACATCATGTCGGTTGCTGACGTTGGACCAATGTTGGGTCTAGGTCAGCAATATAACATTGGCATTACGTTGGCGATCGATGTTGAACCAACGTTGGTTTTCAGTCGGACACTGACATTGGCATTGTGTTAGTTTCTTACATTGGGCCAATGTTGGCTCTAGGTCGGCAATATAACATTGGCGATCGATGTTGAACCAATGTTGGTTTTCAGACGGACACTGACATTGGCATTACGTTGGCGATCGATGTTGGACCAACGTTGATTTTTAGTCGGACACCGACATTGGCATTGTGTTAGTTTCTTACATTGGGCCAATGTTGGCTCTAGGTCGGCAATATAACATTGGCATCCCAGCTAACAATTTGACGTTCTTACAACGTTGTAAAAACGTCAGACTTTGGTATCAGCAATGTTATTAATGTAACGTTGTAGCAACGAAACTTTGTCGACTCCCCTATACGCCTTAAGAATGTAATAATACAACGTAATAAACACGTTGTTGCAACGTTAAAGACACGTTTCCAGTGACCTTATGACCACTTATAAAATCTTTATTACAACGTTGCCACAACGTGCGTTTTTGGTTGTGATAACGTTGTCCAAATAACGTTGTAGCAACGATACTTTGTCGACTCCCCTATACGTCTTAAGAACGTAATAATACAACGTAATAGACACGATGTTGCAATGTTAAAGACACCGTTTCCAGTGACCTTATGACCACTTATAAAATCTTTATTACAACGTTGCCTTTTGGTTGTGATAACGTTGTCCAAATAACGTTGCAGCAACGATACTTTGTCGACTCCCCTATACGTCCTAAGAACGTAATGATGCAACGTAATATAAACGTTGTTTCAACGTTAAATACACGTTTCCAGTGACCTTATGACCACTTATAAAAACTTTATTACAACGTTGCCACAACGTGCATTTTTGGTTGTGATAACGTTGTCCAAATAACGTTGTAGCAACGATAATTTACAATGTACAAATTACGTTGTCGCAATGTTTCTACAACTTGCCAGGTACACGGGCTTTATAGGCCTACACAGGAACTGAAAATTAAGCATGAAATAATTTATTGTTCATATAATGATTTATTGCACATAAGTGATCATAGCGGAATGCCCTATATGATGGTCTGTTAAATTTTATTGTGTATCACTTATTATTTTTGTAATTGCAATATGAAATAAATTGTACTGCACTGAATTGAGTTAAACGGAATTGCATTAAATTGAATACAACCTGTTTATGGTTCAAGGGAAGACATAGCGCGAAAACCAGACTGATTGAGGCAACGAATCTTCCAGGTTATGGCTTCCTTTGAACCAAATTGCAGTAGGTAAAACTTGTAGCTTTGCATGGTGAGGATGATAAGTAAGACTAATTGCGGTGACACCATGTGGAATCTCAATTGAGTAGTAATTAGTTCTGAAAAGAACTGGTGGTACAACTCGACGTTTCGATCAGTATGCTCTGATCGTCCTCAGCATTCTCCTGAGGACGATCAGAGCATACTGATCAAAACGTCGAGTTGTACCACCAGTTCTTTTCAGAACTAATTACTACTCAATTGAGATTCCACATGGTGTCACCGCAATTAGTCTTACAAATTGCAGTAGGTAAAGCTTTTTTCAAAAACGACATAAACTTCACATTTAACGCAAAACAGAAAAAACTGCTCCGAATTATCCAGGGTATGCAGTTCAAAAAGTAAGCTCCTATTGTGATGGGATACGAAAGATCAACAGTTTGGTTTTAAAAAGCATGTTCTAAATCATCGCTGATTTTCTCATATTTTTACTGTAAAAAGTAATAATTTGGAATACATGTAATACGTTACAATACATGAATTGATACAATGTTAAGACAAATGCCTCAAAGTAAATAATATCTATAAAAGGTCTGACGTTGGATGTTATCAATTGTATACAATATCAGTTTAAAGCTATTCCAAACAATACACACCGTTTAAAATTTAGATAAAAAGGAATTGAAAGAGAAATTAGATCTGGTATATTGATCTGTTAATACAAGTGTGATAATGTTTTACTATAATTATACACTCTTAAAACTCCTGGGTCAAACTTTTGACCCTTTTGCCGGGTCAAATATTGTTGACCCAATTCTGGGTCAATTTTCTTATTGGTGACGTCATGTCAGCAAATCAGCCATTTTGATTGGACGAAAAGAAATACGTCACGCAGGTCACATTTTTCCAACCGCCATTTTTAACTACGATATGATGTCGTTTTCGTCCCAATGATCGTTGGAGAATCATTTCACAATTAATGGAAGGGGTATTTATTACTTTGTTTCATTTGAAGGTATGTAAACTTTCACATTACATGTATGTTCGTTTTATAGTATACAGATAATGACTATTCAAAACCATTTTAACGTTAACATAGTGTGTGCAGCAGGTCATGTTGTGTGGCCATGTAAATAAATGTGTATGTGTGCAGTGTGGTTGAGTGTATGTGTATATATACAGGGTGTCCCCATAAAAAGTATACCGAGATCAAAATTACTGTAATGGCAAAACTACTTTATATATGGGAAAGAGAAATATATCTCTAGAAAGGGTAGAATGTCCTCTTTGCAATGGTATACAGCTTGTGATGTTATTGACACAGGTGAGTGAACAAATTAGACAGATGTTAAGGGTACTGAAAGCAGGACTGTGACAAGTTTGCATATTTGAACAACAAATCTCAACCATGCAAGTGTGCAGAATACCAAATGCCTTTGTTTTTTCAACACATTCTTGAAAACAAGGAATGTACCTAAAACAATGTAATCTGCTTTGTTTTTGCTACTTACCTCAAAAGTTTAATGTGCAGGTTTTTTAAAATGCTTTTTGGACCTTTGTTATTCAAATATGCAAACTTGTCACAGTCCTGCTTTCAGTACCCTTAACATCTGTCTAATTTGTTCACTCATCTGTGTCAATAACATCACAAGCTGTATACCATTGCAAAGAGGACATTCTGCCCTTTCTAGAGATATATTTCTCTTTCCCATATATAAAGTTGTTTTGCCATTACAGTAATTTTTATCTCGGTATACTTTTTATGGGGACACCCTGTATATGCTAGCTATTGTATGCAACCCATTTGTCATTGTTCTGTACAATGGATGGAGGGGTCATCATGTCTTCATGATATGTGGACATGATATGTTCGCTGTTTTATTAACAAAACACACACACACGTTACAGTACTATTAACGTTACTAGAGTAGTAGGAAACTTGGCTAGTCTAGTAGTAGTAGTACTAGGTGTCAGTATTTTGTGTCGGTCTTGTGACTTGTGTGGTGGTTGCTGCACTGCAGTCTGGCACTTTTCCTACTAAGCTAAAGTAGGCCTGAAACAATCACCCCTTTCAGGCGCGGATCCAGGGGGGGGGGGGCCGCGGGGGCACGTGCCCCCCGGGTAAATTGAGTTTTAAAAAAGGGGAGGGGAAAAAGAAAGAGGGGAGGTCAGAGAAAGGAGGAGTAGCCTAAAAAAATACCGGAGACAATATTAAACATCTGCTGTGTCTACTTTTGGCATAAAATAAATACTGAAAAATGCAACAAGAAAAAAAGGTTACCGGTATCAATCATGCCATGGAACTGAAACCCTCTTTTGAGAGAAACCGAAGTATTTCCCGGAGCTCGGGGATTTCAACTCTCTCCATCTAATCCTCTTGGGGAAGTTTATTACCGGTTAAATGGCCACAGCCAGCAAGAAACAATTGATCACTTGACTGAATGATTTGCTAGTTTTGCCAAAATCCTTTTTGAGTGGCCTAAACGCACACATTCTTTTCAATTAATAAAATATCCAGTGCCATCATGTCCAGTAATGAAACCATGTATTATTTTTTTGATCGTTGAAATTGGTGCCACAAACAAATAGACCTTGGCTTTTAAAAGAGAAAATCGCCTCATCATGATAAAGTTGTATTTGTACCCAAAAACCACGAACGTTCTTTGACCAAAGTACATCACGTAGTATACTTCGTTTGAGCAGCTTAATTATCTGGGCTCCTTGCCAAAATTCCTTTGCAGTGAATATAGCCTTGAATGCAAGGCTGTGATGCATCTCAACAAAATTATGGTCGTATTATCTCTCCGTTAGTTACTAGTTAGTAAGTGTTGTTTATAGGCCTGCTTCAAACGTCGAACTTTTGCCGTATCTAATTCAAATAATGACCCAAAAATTTACATTACATGTAATAAGGAGAAACTGCTGGAACAGTTCAACAATGAGTCTTATTCAGCAGGTCGGAAACGCATGAGAAAGGTGGCTTTTCCCAATGTTGAAGAGGCTGCTTTGACCTGGTTCAAAGCTGTACGGGCCGAAAACATTCCGATTTCGGGTCCAATTCTTCAAGAAAAGGCCAGGTCTTTGGCAAAGAAGTTAGGACATCCAGACTTCAGCTGCAGTGATGGGTGGCTTGACCGTTTCAAAACACGCCAAGGCTAACGTCAACGCGGTGCTGGAAATGCGCTCAATCCTTTTTTGTTTAGCTCTGTTGCGTAGCCAAATCTCACACCAATGAGTTGTATAAGGTAGGTCATCATTGATTTCGAAAGCGTTAACAATAATTTAAAAAATTTTGGAAAACTTTAAAAACAAAAATCATGCCATTTGAAACAAATTAATAAATATGTAAGACGTTTATAACAAATGTTAAAATGTTGCATCTTGTGTGCTTAATTCCCCTTGCTACAATAGGTTACTTTGCGGGCGTACGGTAATTTATGCACGCAAGGGGGGGGGGGTAAAATGGCGACCTCGGCTAACTCGAACCTCCGCATAAGTCGAAGTTTGAGTTCATTCCCCTGAGATTTGACTTATCGGGATTTCACTGTATTTGAATTAGACACGGCAGAAAGTCGACGTTTAAGAGGGTGCAGAATCAGGTTGTATGGCGTGGTGACAAGAGATCACTGATAAGACAGAGATGGACCAGAGCTGTTAACTGCGGTGAAGAAATAAGTTCTTATTCAGTGTACAAAAGTGTATTAGGAATTCAGTGTTCATGTACAAATATATTGGAATAAGGAACTGGAGTTAATCTCTTAATGAGTTGCCAATTATATCCATGTACAGTACTTTGAAATCAGAATGGTGGTTTATAGCTGTACTCTACCACTATTGCCCACTCATTGTGTACTAATTGTAAACAACTAACTCAATAACAATGGCAGTCAGTGTACCTTAATTCAGACATGGTGTCACTCTTGGTTGAACTTCAAAGAGATCTGTAAACAAAAGGCAGACTAGACCCTTTCTTAATCCCAACACAAAGCAAGATTATATTTCAGGCATTCTGACACTCTGGGTAGAATGTCTTAAACCTAAGCTGGTTAGCGTTTCATCAGTCATTTAAATGTCTTAAACGTAAGCAGCTTAACGTTTCAGACATTTAAATGTCTGAAACGTTATCCCTACTTTCCCTCGGCGACACCGATTAAAAAAAGTTACACGGATGCACGAAGGGGCGCACGCGGAAGGCGTTTTATGTTGGGGGGTAAATAACTGTGTTTGGGTGCACAAATCTTTTTCTAATGGTCTGATCAGATGAATAGAAGTTCCCTGGACACACACACCAAAGATTTGAACATTCTGGCAAACACCAAACAGCCATAGACAGACAGGTTTTCTTTTGAAGTACAGCCATTGCAACCATGTAAACATTGAAATCAGTATTGCGCTGCAATACAAGCACTGACACATAACAGCCACAGGGTGAAAAAAACACAAACCAGGCCACCTATATTTTATTTTATTTTATTTATTTATTTGGACTTACACTTTTACAACAGTGGCACTCGGCCAAAAGGCGGTGCGTCCGACACACATACACATAAATAATACAGAACACATTTAAAAGCAAATTAACAACATACAAAAATGTGTGATGATACACTCTCAGCTTTGACGTCGTAGGTGTTGTCCAGAACAAGGGATGCACGCGCGACACCAAATCTGAGGGTGTACCATCAATCATATAGCTATCAATGACCATTGGAACCCAAGTTGATTTAAAATGAGTTCTAGAAAATATAGTAAAAATATAAAACATATATAAACAAAACTAGATATAAGTTTTTGTCACAACAAAAACAAGGTGTTCGGTTGAAGTTAAAATGGTTACGTCATTAATTCGAAGTGTTGGAGAAGTCAAATATTAACGTCTGTTGAAGTTCTCGCGAGAAGTTTATTTGAATACAATACAATACAATGCTGAATTTAGAAATAATTTTAATATTAAACTTTGACTTCCGGTTTGGACAGGAAGTAAGGTCAAATTGGGGTCACCTTTGTGTAAATACTTTTGACAATTAACAATCTGTACAATGGTACAAAAATGTCAATTTACCTCCTGTGGTTGTTGAGATATGATTTTTTTAAATATTAAACTTTCACTTCCGGTTTAGACAGGAAGTAAGGTCAAATTGGGAAATAAATATTTTTTGACAATTAACGATCTGTAAAATGGTACAAACATTTTTAATTTACTTCTTGTGGTTGTTGAGATATGATTTTTTTAAATATTAAATTTTGACTTCCGGTTTGGACAGGAAGTAAGGTCAAATTGGGGTCACCTTTGTGTAAATATTTTTTGACAATTAACAATCTATACAATGCTGCAAAAAATTTCAATTTACCTCTTGTGGTTGTTGAGATATGATTTGTTTTCAATATTAAACTTTGACTTCCGGTTTGGACAGGAAGTAATGTCAAATTGGGGTCACCTTTGTGTAAATATTTGTTGACAATTAACAATCTGTACAATGGTGCAAAAATTGTGAATTTACCTGTTGTGGTTGTTGAGATATGATTTTTTTTAAATATTAAACTTTGACTTCCGGTTTGGACGGAAGTAAGGTCAAATTGGGGTCACCTTTGTGTAAATAATTTTCGACAATTAACAATCTATACAATGGTACAATAAATGTCAATTTACCTCTTGTGGTTGTTGAGATTTGATTTTTTTAAATATTAAACTAGATTTTTTTAAATATTAAATTTTGACTTCCGCTTTGGACAGGAAGTAAGGTCAAATTGGGGTCACTCACAACTCGTGTTTCATCTACTTGTTAAGTTCTAAGTACATGCCAAGTTTCAAGTTCATGTGAAGTTTGCAAGTATGTGTTTTTTGTAGACAATCTATTTGTGTAAAGACCACTAAAGTTGAATAGCGCCCTCTATAGTTAGAATTTCTAACGCACGATCGTGGACACTGAATGTGGGTCATTATGTATGTTGGCTTGACGTCATCATGACGTCACTGTTGCGGTTTCCTGATTATCATGACGTCACTAGGTTTCATCTACAAGTTAAGGTCTAACTATGTGTGAAGTTTGAAGGTTTTTTAAACTTGGCAAGTATGTTTTTGTTAGCGGACAAGATTGGGGAGAAGAAGAAGAAGAAGAAGAAGAAGAAGAAGAAGAAGAAGAAGAAGAAGAAGAAGAAGAAGTAAAAACTAGATATAAGTTTTTGTCACAACAAAAACAAGGTGTTCGGTTGAAGTTAAAATGGTTACGTCATCAATTCGAAGTGTTGGAGAAGTCAAATGTTAACGTCTGTTGAAGTTCTCGCGAGAAGTTTATTTGAATACAATACAATACTGAATTTAGAAATTATTTTAATATTAAACTTTGACTTCCGGTTTGGACAGGAAGTAAGGTCAAATTGGGGTATAAATATTTTTTGACATTTAACGATCTGTATAATGGTACAAAATTTGTGAATTTACCTCTTGTAGTTGTTGAGATATGATTTTTGGAAAATATTAAACCTTGACTTCCGGTTTGGACAGGAAGTAAGGTCAAATTGGGGTCACCTTTGTGTAAATATTTTTCGACAATTAACAATCTGTATAATGGTACAAAAATGGTGAATTTACCTCCTGTGGTTGTTGAGATATGATTTTTTTTAAATATTAAACTTTGGCTTCCGGTTTGGACAGGAAGTAAGGTCAAATTGAGGTCACCTTTTTGTAAATATTTTTCGACAATTAACGATCTGTACAATGGTACAAAAATTGTGAATTTACCTCTTGTGGTTGTTGAGATATGATTTTTAAATGTTAAACTTTGACTTCCTGTTTGGACAGGAAGTAAGGTCAAATTGGGGTCACCTTTGTGTAAATATTTTTCGACAATTAACATTCTGTATAATGGTACAAAAATGGTGAATTTACCTCTTGTGGTTGTTGAGATATGATTTTTTTTAAATATTAAACTTTGACTTCCGGTTTGGACAGGAAGTAAGGTCAAATTGGGGTCACCTTTTTGTAAATATTTTTGACAATTAACGATCTGTACAATGGTACAAAAATTGTGATTTTACCTCTTGTGGTTGTTGAGATATGATTTTTTTTAATGTTAAACTTTGACTTCCGGTTTGGACAGGAAGTAAGGTCAAATTGGGGTCATGTTTTTGTAAATATTTTTCGACAATTAACAATCTATACAATAGTGCAAAAATGTCCATTTACCTGTTGTGGTTGTTGAGATATGATTTTTTTAAATATTAAACTTTGACTTCCGGTTTGGACAGGAAGTAAGGTCAAATCGGGGTCACTCACAACTGGAGTTTCATCTACTTGTTAAGTTCTAAGTACATGCCAAGTTTCAAGTTCATGTGAAGTTTGCAAGTATGTTTTTGTTTGCGGACAAGATGGGGGAGAAGAAGAAGAAGAAGAAGAAGACTTTTCAACTGGAACTTTATTGCCTCAAAAAAACATTCTTAAAACAATATACAACCTAGAGGGGCAGTTCCAACTGATATTACATCATTACATTACTTAAATAAACAAATGTTACATATAAATGGCAAAAACAAAGTTGGCATAGTCGCAAAATTAGATCAACCAGGTGATTTTGTTTTCAACGAAGGTAAAAATGGCATTATTTATGTTCCACTTTTCCTCAAAGGTAGGTATGTTATTCTGGGATTTATAGAATAAGAATTGAGACATGATTTTGTATTGAATGCGACTGCGCCAGATAACGAAGGGATCGGAAAAGAGAGATTTTTGATATAACCAATAAATAACGGACTTTAAACTAATAATGAGGTAGTTAGAGAGACGGACGACCTCGCGTGGGCGACCTTTAACGTGTGGGACGAGCGTCCAGTACAGGGTGAAGTCAAGCGTTAGGTTCGGGAGTAGTCGTTGCAGCAGAGTGTGGAGAAGTGTGAGTGAAGTCTGTATGGCCGGGCACGTTATGAAGAGATGGGTTATGGTCCCTTCGTCGCCGCACCATCCGCACAGAGGGGAGAAATCGGATTGGATGTGGTGTAATACTTGTAGGGAAGGAAGAATATTATGGAGGAGTTTGTATTGAATATCTCCTTCCCTTTTGGAGGTTGGAAGGTGATGAATGTTTTTCCACTGAATGTTGATGTTTTCGTCGATGTGACCTGTTCTATGCCAGTGGGTGGTGATTTTGTTTGGAAAGTCGTTGAGTTTTTCGTTAAAACCTTTGTACAGGGTTCTTGTGGATGCTGTTAGTCCGTCCGTGTCGGCCATGACTGTGATGTTGTGAGGTGCGAGAGGACCATTGTTTTTCCGGCGTGGGTTGTGTCCATTAATGTCGAAATCTCTGGATAATGAAGAGATGAGGTGTTGAAAATTGTTGAGATCCTTGGAGAGACATCTGGTAGATATTCTGACGGTTGTTGATTTCTTAAAATATTCTGGAGGGTGCCAGGATCCGGTGTTCATGTCCAGAAGATCCTTGACGAGCCTGATCCCACACGTCGCGAGTCGCCGAGCGAGGGCGCCCCCGTCTCCATCTAGCTCATTAAAGAAATAACTATTAATTGGTAGGTTAACAAAATAAATGAAATCAGTGGGGAGTGTTGCAACTCGAGCACCTATCTTTAACCAGGCACGCATTAATTCACTGTGGAAGGTGGGGAGGTGCGGGAAAAACTTGGGGTCAATTTCTGTGGTAAATAATTCGATATCAAGCCCAAGGTTACGGTACCGCCTAAAGTAATAACCGATGAAATAAAAGGATGGGTTGTCGTAGGGTTTTGAAAGAAAATACGTAGTAAGTTAAAACGAAAGGTGAAAATGCGTGCCCGGAGACAGGTGAGGCCCAGTCCCCTCTGTCCTGATCCAAAACAAAATACTTTTCTTAAGCCAGTGTCTTTTCCCAGCCCAGACGAAGTCTGTCAGTTTTCTTGGAGTTCGTCAATGAGTTTTTCGTGGAGAAAGTGTGGCTAGGATATGAAATAGTTTGGACGCAGCAAGTTGGTTGGCCACGAGGACTCGGCCTTTAAAAGACATTGTGTAGGAAAATCTTTTCCATCGCGAGAGACACTTCGATTCTCTCGCGACACATAGACCAGTTTTTTGAACGTAAGGTATTCGAATTGCCTAGATGAACTCCAAGAAAAACTAACCCTTCATTATTCCATTTAAAACCGAGTGGTTGGTCTGACCTAGAAACCCATGATCCGACCCATAATCCCTGGGATTTGTCAAGATTTAAGCGAGCAGCAGAGGCTTGGCTGTACAAAATGTAAACGCCTTTGACAATGTCGAAGCCACGGTTTTCGGTGATAAAGACGGTAATGTCGTCTGCGTACGCGGAGATGGTGAGGTTTCTGCCACTGTTACATGGCAGTTGAAGACCACTGTCAGAAAGTGTGTTGCGAAGGGTATGTAGGAGAGGTTCGATGGCGATCGAAAACAGTAGGCCGGATAGTGGGCAACCCTGTCTGATTCCTTTTTCAAAAGGAAAGGGGGAGGTAAGCGATCCGCCCACTTTTATCATGCTCTCTGTATTAAAATACAAAGCCTAACATAGGAAATAAAACTTTGGCCGAAGCCCATCGCTTTCATGGTTTTGAATAGATATCCGTGGTCGACATTGTCAAAGGCCTTTTTCTGGTCTAAGTTTAAAACAGCTAGTGGGATGTTTTCGGAATTACAGTACATTAAGCTGTCCCTGATGATGTTGACATTATTGTGGATGGAGCGTCCCGGCACCGAGTAGCTTTGGTCGGAATATACAACTTGTTCGATAATATTTTTTAGCCTGTTGGCAAGGACTTTGGCGAAGAGTTTGTAATCGGTGTTTAACAAAGAAACTGGGCGCCAGTTCGCTACATCCAGTAAGTCACCCTTTTTTGGGAGGAGAGTTGTTGCAGCGTTCCTGCAGGAAACCGGTAAAGACCCCGAAAGGATGGAATCATTAAATAAGGAAAAAATGTCATCTTTGATGACGGGCCAGAAATGTTGGTAGAATTCGGACGTGAGACCGTCCAAACCGGGGGACTGCGACGTCTAACTCTTCGACTGAGAATGGCCTATCGCAGTCTTCCGCGTCGCAGGGGTCAAGCGTGGGGATGTTTTGAAGCAGGCGCTCGCTCGCTTCCTCTTCGGTATCCGTGCGACAGTACAAGTCCGTGTAAAAATTGTGAATATGGGAGTTAATTTCACTCGGGTTTTCAGTAATTTCCCCAGAGGGGAGACGGATTTTGGAGATGTGTTTCGCACGTGAGGTGGACTGTTCCATGCCGAAGAAAAAGCTAGAGCAGGTGTCTACTTCGTTAATGTATTTAAAGCGCGCTCTTATGAGGGTGCCCTGAGCTCTTGTTGGTACAAGGATGTTAGGGCTTCCCTCTGTTCCTTGAGAGCGAGTTGAGTGTCAGGAGACAGATGTGGCGAAGACTGGAGCTGCTGGATGCTTTCATTGAGAAAACGGAAAGATTCTCGTTTGGTCTCGGCATTTTTGGCGCCGAACATCTGCGTTAATTGTTTTATGTTGCTCTTGCCGAAATCCCACCAAGCGTGAATATTGCTAAAGCAAGATTTTTGGGATTGCCATTGTCTCCAAAAAATAGAAATGCTGTCCGTATAATCTTTGTTTTTTAAAAGGGAGTTATTGAAATGCCAGTATGGACTACCTCTCCGTCGAGAGGAGGAGACTTTCCAATTGATAATTATTGCGCTGTGATCGGATATAGCACAGGGAATAATTTTGCAGGACACCACTGATGGAAAAAGATCATTAGAAATATAAATGTTGTCTAGTCTCGCCTTGGACATATTGTGATCTTCTTTGCACGGACCATTCCTAAACCAAGTGTATTCGCGCTTGATGGGATTTTGTCTGCGCCAGACGTCCCTGACACTCAACTCATTCATCAAGTTTTGCAGCGCTTGAGCGACTTTAATCCTTCTTTCAGAAGAGGTGTGAAATCTGTCTAGGCTGATTGGATTAGGTACAATTAAAATCACCGCCAACTATTATGTAACCGTCACTGAGTTCAGTACAATGAGCCCGGAGAGCATCAATGCATTGGAGGGCGACATAATCCGTTTGCGGAACTAAAACATTGTAAACATGATAAATAGTGAGTCTAACACAATTTTATTGTACAGAATGTGATTTTGAAAAAAATTGGAAGAGATCGAAATATCAAAATTACAATTGTTTTTAAACAGGCTAACGACCCCTGTCCCACGGGTAACCCCCTGCGAGCAATGGACGCGATAGGGCCAGCGTTCCCAACACGAAGAGTTTTCGTTTAATTTATACGTTTCCTGCAGGAAAACAATGTCGGGGTTATGAAGAGTAAAATCGACGTATGCTTTGACACTTAGATTTTTAAGTTCCTCGTAGCACCCTCGGGTGTTTAGGGTAGCTATGCTTAGTGCCATGAGAAAAACAACACAAATATTCATTTTTTACGGGTGATGAGGGGTTCATCAGGGTCCAGTCTTTTGATGAGTAGCCTAAGCCTCTGCTGCTGGTGTTTGTGGAGTAGGGGCTATTTCATGGTTTGAGCTGTTGTACTAGCCCTGGGATGTTTGGTGTGAATTTTCGCGCGATCAGACACGCCTTTGCTTGATTTCACGCGCTTTAGGAAATTGATCATCTCACTGTTATTTAGGGGCCTTTGGGAATATGTAGATTTGAATACTCGTGAAGGTCCTGAGAACACTCGCTTGTGTCTATGTCGGAGAAGACGGACTCGTGTTCGCTTAGTTCTCCTTCTTCCATCGGGGTGGATGGGGTAGGGAGTTAGCGGGGAAGGGCAGGGTGAAAGGGAAGGGCGGGGTGAAAGGGAATGGTGGGATGAAAGGGAAGGGCGGGGTGAAAGGGAAGGGCGGGTTGAAAGGGAAGGGCGGCGTGCAAGGGAGGGCGGTGCAGGGGAGGGCGGGCAGGGGAGGGAGGGAAGAGGTGGTACTGGCCAACAGAGGGTAAGAACTGTAGTCGTATCCTTCGCCGCGGATTTCTTTTGTCGCTTTTGGGAGACAACCGTGGAGAACAGAGGATGTTTTGTCGTGAGGGGGCAGGTGGGGACCAGAATGGTCGGGGCATTGGGGTTTTCTCCCTGGTAGTGTCGACTTCTGCTTCCAGTGGTTGCGATGAAGACGTGTGTGAAGACGGGGCAGACGATGGTTGCTTCGTGGTCTCCAACGACTGTTTAGTGTTGGGAGGGGTAGAAACGGTGGGGCGAGCTGGGGAAAGAGACCGAGCAAGGCGTTTACGGCTAGGCCCAGAGGGCAATTTGGACGTCGATGGGCGAGGTGATTTAGAGGGGCCTGTTCTTTCTGGGGTTTTGCTGGCTTTGGATTTTTTCGCAGGGTGTTTTGGGTCGGATTTGCCTTTGGGGTGGATGAAAACTGGAAGAGGGGCTAGTGGATTGTCATCTGATCTTGGCTCGTTTGGGGTGTCTGGTTGGGTGGGGCTGTGTTCTTTTACAGGCTTTACTGAGATGGCCGATTTCGCAATTGAAACATTTGGCAGATTCCGTCGAAAGGAACACGCGATAATTTACACCATTATTCGTTAGGTTGATATGACTAGGATTGTTATATTTGGGTCGATTAGGACATAGGCTTGTCTTCTAAAGGACACTACATGGGATAGATTAGGCTCCTTTATCCCTAGAGAAATGGGTCGGATCGGAGATATAAGTTTACAAAAGTCACTTATGTTATTCGCAAGAACGGAGTTGGGGATTTCTGGGTATACGTTGGAGAAGACAATGCGAGTGGCAGGTTTAACCAGGGGAGTTATTTCAATGTATTGGTTGTTGTGGTCAAAACCTTGCAAAACGGCCTCTTCCACATTGATTCGGGAACTCATGTACACTGCTATGCGCCCATTGGAAATGCGTGAGGCCGAGACAATGTGGGCATTGGGCATGCATTTAACAAAGGATTTGAGGTAATTGTTTAGGGGGATTTCTTGATTTGTATGGAAGGCAACTCCGTTCTTGCGAGTCATTCCAACAAAGGGGTCGGAGGGCACGTAATTGTTAGTTTTCGCTTGACTAGCCATAATGGCTAGCCATGGCAAAAACCAACAAAGAAGGAGAAAATTCAAACGAAAATACCCTAAAAGCGAAAACAGTAATAATTTTAACAGAGTCTAAAGAAATCTATAAAAGTTAATAAACACACTGGTATTAAATATATGGACAGAGGGGGACTAAAACCCTTAAAATTAACGGTCAAAACCAGAGCTCGAGTGTGCAACACTTACCCTGTGAAGAAGAAGAAGAAGAAGAAGAAGAAGAAGAAGAAGAAGAAGAAGAAGAAGAAGAAGAAGAAGAAGAAGAAGAAGAAGAAGAAGAAGAAGAAGAAGAAGAAGAAGAAGAAGAAGAAGAAGAAGAAGAAGAAGAAGAAGAAGAAGAAGAAGAAGAAGAAGAAGAAGAAGAAGAAGAAGAAGAAGAAGAAGAAGAAGAAGAAGAAGAAGAAGAAGAAGAAGAAGAAGAAGAAGAAGAAGAAGAGAAGAAGAAGAAGAAGAAGAAGAAGAAGAAGAAGAAGAAGAAGAAGAAGAAGAAGAAGAAGAAGAAGAAGAAGAAGAAGAAGAAGAAGAAGAAGAAGAAGAAGAAGAAGAAGAAGAAGAAGAAGAAGAAGAAGAAGAAGAAGAAGAAGAAGAAGAAGAAGAAGAAGAAGAAGAAGAAGAAGAAGAAGAAGAAGAAGAAGAAGAAGAAGAAGAAGAAGAAGAAGAAGAAGAAGAAGAAGAAGAAGAAGAAGAAGAAGAAGAAGAAGAAGAAGAAGAAGAAGAAGAAGAAGAAGAAGAAGAAGAAGAAGAAGAAGAAGAAGAAGAAGAAGAAGAAGAAGAAGAAGAAGAAGAAGAAGAAGAAGAAGAAGAAGAAGAAGAAGAAGAAGAAGAAGAAGAAGAAGAAGAAGAAGAAGAAGAAGAAGAAGAAGAAGAAGAAGAAGAAGAAGAAGAAGAAGAAGAAGAAGAAGAAGAAGATTTGGTTCTCTATAACAGACATGGGGTACAGCGTTTTAGAAAGAAAAGAGGGGCAGGGGCTATGGCCTAGTCGAGAAGAAACCCGTATCCTGCTAAACCGCCGAACACAACAAAAGGAAGAGGAAGAGGAAGACGCGAGGATATTTAATTAATTGTTTGTAAATATTAAACTCCACCAACGTATAATGTTTTACTTCAGTGTGATTCTCCTGATGGCATGCGCAATAGCCTCACTTAATGTTAACGGTTTGAGAGACTATCATAAAAGAGATTTACTGTTTAATTACCTAGCAAGAAAGAAAATTGCTGTGATATGCCTTCAGGAGACCCACAGTATAGAGGCTGATGAGATGATTTGGCGACAACAATGGGGAGGGGACATTTATTTTAGCCACGGCACGACAAATAGTCGAGGTGTGGCACTTTTAACGTCGAACAAAAGTGGCATATCATTAACTAACTATCAGGGTGATAAAAATGGAAGGTGGGTCAAAGGGGACATCCATATTCACGAAAACACAATTTCTCTCTTCTCGGTGTATGCGCCAAACTTCATTGTCGAAAGAAACCTCTTCTTTAAAGAAATTGAAAATTTATTTCAAAAAAATCATTTAAATGATAATTGTATTATAGCTGGTGATCTAAACTGTCAAATCGACAATACAGAAATAAGTGACAGCAGTAGAAATGTTTTACTTAATTTTATACAGTCATACGGCTTAATTGATCTTGGGAAAACCTTCCATGAAACCACACAAAGTACTTTTTATCATAAAGGCCTAAGGGAAAAAAGTCGAATTGATTACATTCTGGCATCCGAAAACATTGCACCAAAAATAAAACAAATATCTGTTGAACCAACCAGCTTATCCGATCATAATACAATTATTGTTCGAATTGAAAATTTTCTAATAGAAAAAGGACCTGGAAGGTGGATATGTGGAAAAGAACTGCTGACAGATGAAATTTGTAAACAAAAATACAGTGGTTTTGGAATTTTGGAAAACACAAAAACTAAGTACAAAGATATTATGGAGTGGTGGGATCTTGGAAAGAATAGACTTAAAGAAATTATGAAAGCAGGGGAGATGGCAAAATATTTTGAACGTAGGAAGGAAAAGTATCAACTAGATCAAAAATATGATTTTCTTGTCAGTAATCCTGATATTACAAATAAGCCCGAACTGGACGATATTGAGAAAAAATTAAAAGCATTTGAAGAAAAAGAGTGGGAAAAAGCAAAACTCCAACTCCATACAAATAAACAAATACATGGTGAAAAACCTACCAAATACTTCTTTGAAGCAGTTAAACAACAGCGACAATTTAACTATATAAATGTTTTAACAAATGAAAAAGGAGATTTCTTAGACAATACGACATCAATTATGAAACATGTCAAATGGTATTATACGGAGCTTTTCTCTTCTGACAAAACAAACAACCATCATATGCAAAAAAAATTGCGAAATTTAAAACCAATTCAGTTTGAAGAGGAAATGGTTACAAACATTGAAAAGGAAATTGAGGTGAATGAACTGCACGAAGCACTCCTTGAAATGAATAGAGATAAAGCTCCGGGCTTAGACGGACTAACCGTAGAGTTTTATGTAAGCTTTTGGGAAGTAATTGTAGAATTGGTAAATTATTGTAAATTAAAAAAGAGACTTCCGAATTCAATGAACACCGCACTCGTTAGAATTATATATAAGAACAAAGGACAGAGGGAAAATTTAAAAAATTGGCGACCAATAAGCCTTCTTAATGTAGATTATAAAATTGTAACAAAATGTCTTACAAAGCGTCTATGTAAACTTATGCCTTACTTGATCAATGAAAATCAAACTTGCGGGGTCAAAGGTAGAAATATACATGACAATTTAATGGTGGTAAGGGATGCCATAGATTACGTTAATTTAAATAACAAAGCAGCAGCGATAATAAACATTGATCAGGAAAAGGCATTTGATCGAATTGAATGGAGGTACATGTACGCAACAATGGAGGCAATGGGAGTCCCAGGTGGTCTAATAGAATGGATTAAGACTATTTACAGCAACCCGTTATCCACAATTAATGTCAACAATTTCTTTACTGAGCCCATACGAGTCACAAGAGGGATAAGACAAGGGTGCCCAATGTCTCCATCGTTGTATGCCATCTGCGCGGAAGGACTCGCCAATATGATTAGAAATAATAAACTAATAAAAGGTCTGGAGCTGCCGAAACAAGACATTGTTAAAATAATACAACACGCTGATGATATGAGCATATTTATCACACAGGATTCAGATTTTGAAAATTTGGAATATATTTTTTTACATACAGTGAAGGGTCTGGTTCTAAAATTAATGCCCAAAAAACCCGAGGACTGTGGTTGGGAAAATGGAAAATAGGGAAGAGAAACCAGGAAATTTCGAATGGACGAACCATAAATTGAAAGTATTGGGCATTTATTTTGGAAACGAAGTCAAGCCAGAAGAAAATTGGGATGAAAAAATTCACAAAGCAAAAATATTACTGAATAGATGGAAAGGAAGATCCTTGACAATGAAGGCTAAATCGGTGGTAGTTAATTGTCTTGTAGGTAGCAGTTTGGCTTATTTTGGTTCTGTGATCTCGTGTCCAGATCACCTGATCAAGAAATTAAACGATGTAATTTGGGAATTTTATTGGTCGGGGGGACCGGACAAGATGAAAAGGGATACAATAAGGGGACCAAACACAAAAGGTGGGACGGGACTTATTAATGTAGAGTTTAAACTGAGGGCCTTAAAACTGCAATGGCTTAGAAAATATACCCAAAAGGGGGGAATTTTGAAAAACTTATTTGACTATTGGATTGGTAGGGCAAGTGGAGACGACAAACTTGGCTGGTTTATCTTGAACTATTATAAACGGATTAGTCCGGAAACGCCGTCTTTTTATAGAGACGTCATTAATGCCTTTATAAAATCAAGCGGCAGTGTACAATTTGACTTTAGTTGTATAAATGAAGCATATTGTACACCCTTATGGAATAACTCTGTGATTACGGTAGGCGGAACGTTATTAGACTCAAACATTTTAAAGAAATATGGAATAATTAACTTAAGACATGTTGTTAAAGACCAACATTTCATTTCCTTTAAGGAGCTATCGAAGAGGTGTAATATTAGAAAAATAAACGCGGGAAGAATATTAGCACGGCTAAGAAAAGGAATAATTGAAAAATTTGTGAAGGAAAATAGAGAAGGACCCGCTAATCATTTGTGTAACTCTCTGTATATTAACTTAGAAGGGACTCAATGGCCCATATCCAAGGTCTCGGTTAAAAATGTATATTGCAGTCTAATAAGTACTGCTTTTATACCAGCACAAGCTCAAATGAAGTGGCAAATTAAATTAAAAATAAGTAGAAACCTAAATTGGGACGAAATTTGGCAGAAAGCTTGCAATAGAATTTTACAACACAGGGATAAAGATTTATGGTTTCGACTAAGAAACAGGATATTACCCACAAAAGATAAGTTGTTCAAAATGGCAAAGGTAGAAGACAACAAATGTGGACTTTGCAAAACAGAAATTGAAACTATAGAACATCTCTTTATTTATTGTAACAAAACTTGGTCATCGTGGATTTACATAGAAAACTTATTGAGGATTTACAGTGGTAATAAGCATTTCTATATGAATGATAGCAAACGAATCCTGGGTTATGGAGAAAATGTGACAGATGTTGCTTTATTATTAATTGCGAAACTACACAAAATTATATGGGTAACCAGGTGTTATAACTTAGGAGTAAAAGAACAAATAAAATGTGAAGACTTAGAGTTTATTTACAGAAAGAGCATTAAAAATATGCTCGAATTAGAGAAGGGTAGACTTTCTAAAAACGAATTCCTTATAATGTATGGCAAAAATAATGCTATGTGTAAAGTCATAGATGGAAATATACAGATATCAATTTGAAAAGGAAACATTTCTCAACTTGAAGACATACGGTGTACGTAATATAATAATATGTAAATATTGAACATAAATGTGAAGTTTATTTGCATACTTAATGGAAAAGACAATGGTATTGTTTTCAAGAGAGATTGTATGCATATAAATTGCTAAATTATAGTGATTATCCTTTATTTTAGTTAATTGAACGTTAATGTGACGACTTTATCTTTTTTGTAGTTGATGGTTGTAATATTTTGTTGTATTGTATGGAAAGACAAAATGAAATAAAAGGAGTTGTATGACTCCAATGGAATGAAAAAAAAATAAAATAATAATAATAATAATAATAATAATAATAATGTGTGGACTTATATAGCGCACGTATCCACCAACTGAGTGGTGCTCAAGGCGCATTATATTATTACCCCTGCTCATAAGACTCATAAGGCTCATAAAATCATTCCTGAAACCATCTCAGCTCCCTGGGGAGTATACAGCTCAATTGCTGCCATTACAGCGCATATAGGGCTAATCAACCAACTCTGCCCTCACAGGTACCCATTTAACCCCTGGGTGGAGAGAAGCAATTATGGTTAAGTGTCTTGCTCAAGGACACAAGTGTCACGGCCGGGATTCGAACCCATATTCTGCTGCTAACACCAGAACTTGAGTCCGGTAAGCTAGACCGCTCGGCCACGACACTCTACTTGGGGAAGTTAAAACCAATTACTTAGAACAATTTCATGTCACAGCGCTCTACTGCAAAATTGGGTTGTTAAAAACCACTGGTGTTAATTTAATAAAGTGTCTGAATTATCGTGCTTCATATGAGCACCACTGGTGTACTATTTAACATATCAATTTTTGCACTGTAAGTACGAAGCCCATTGATGCCCCTGAAGAATAAATTACAAATCTGTAATTTCAGAATTCGAATCCGTTTTAACGGATTTGGTATGGTTGTTAAAAGCAGTTTGAAACAGCCAATTCTTAACTAAAACAAACAATATTATGCTGTTCATCAGCATATACACTGCTACCCGCAACATGCCAATACATATACAACTGAGGCGCCCGCGGACGTAATGTGCCGGAAGTAATGGGCCCGCGGACGTAATGGGCCAGACATAATGGGCCCGCAGACGTAATGGGTCGGACATAATGGGCCCGCGGACGTAATGGGTCGGTCGTAATGGGCCCGCGGACGTAATGGGTCGGACATAATGGGCCTAAATCGGTTCGCAGACATAATGGTACTTGCGGACATTATGGTCCGGAACAAACGTGCGCCATGCATTTTTCATAGATTAAGTCCGTCCGTCTCTCGTATGATGCAACATCATGGTTGTAATGGGGTCGTTGCTTACCTGGATGATTTTCTCATCAAAATTGAAAATACACGGGAGGCTTGTAAATTGCATTTTAATTACTTGTTTTACTTTAAGGTTAGTATTTAATATAAATTGGTCAAAGATCGATAGCCCTTCCCAAACAATCACTTGTCTTGGTATCTTAATTTATACCAATGCTCGAACTCTTATATAAAAATACCACAGGAAAAACTTGATTGTTCATTGAACTACTTCAGGAGTGTTCACAGCCATCAATTCTGCATATTCTATTAAAAAAACCAGACATATTTAAAGTTATTCATCAGTCCAGTTGCAGTTTGAAAGCTAGCTATGCTTTTTGCAAATCATCTGAGCGCAACCCTCATTTGACTAATTTCAATACGTTTTATATGACTAAAAATACAAGAAAGGTTCTGCACTTTTTTCTTTCACACCAACATGTTTGTGTTGCCTTTACAAAATATGCGTCTATAAGTATACCCCATAAAAATGAGTGTTCACAGCCAAGTAAGAGCCAGTGATTTCGAAAACATAATTTGTATCTATGCATGATGAGATAGCCCTTATCATCTTAAACTCAGAAGAGATGGTCTTACCTTGTGATTCAGTCAGAATCTGCCTCCCGTGCAAGTGTTCGAGTTTCGCCGATGCAACTGATACAAACACCGGTGCACAGTGCCTCCTCTTAGCTTGGGGTGGCGTTTTTATTCTGTTTTTGAAGTTACACCATAGGAGTCACCAATTGCAGCGTCATAGGCCCCACAACATTTCATTGGCTAAATGAAAGGGGGTGTGACCAACGAAAATAATTAGCCTCCTGAAATGCAGAAACAACAACCTCGTCCCAATGGGGTGACGTGACTGAGTGGTTTAGTGCAGCGTTCCGCAACTTTTTTGGCCCACGAACCAATCAAAATTCCAGGCATTCAGCTGCGACCCATCGCCCCCATGGCAAAACTGTATCACTACAAATGCCATTGAAATGTAATTGCTATATGATGTTAATTTTAGTCCACCATCTTTGTACATAGTAATTTGAGACTTAAATAATTCAAGATATTAACGTGAATAAAGCAAATCAACGACAATCACATGGGCGGATCCAGAACATTTTTAGGGGGGGGGCTGAGAATCAAAAACAATTATTTTTCAGTACTACAAAAATTACAATGAAATAATCAAAGGGAGAGAAAAACAAAGCACACTGTGGGAATGGGAGTGCGTTCTCCCCTCCCTTCCCCCTCTCTCTCTCTCTCTCTCTCTTTCTCTCAGCCAATTGGGCATGAAGTCATTGACTTGAAGCAGCTTGATCGAAGGGAGAGGATGACTCCACCTACTTATTACTATTCATTATTGGCCTATCAACGATCTTTGGATTGTAACCAGAAATAATTGACACGACCCAGATAAGGTACTTAGAACTTTTTCTAGGAAACCAGACACTGAACACGGCTCTGATGAAACTGTCATTAGTCACGTGATAACGCGGTAGCTTTGTGAAACAACGTTTACGGTGCTGCACTATAACAAGCTTGGTACGAAACATCTGCTTTTCAATGTTCAACACAGTACAACTGGGAATTTTATTTTAAGGGAATTATAAAATGAAATCATAGAAGGAACACATCTCTGACGAAACCTATGAAACATCATTATTGTAACAATGTAAAAACAATTTGTAGTGAATTATAAACTTTAAACACGATTACTTTTCTATATTAAAAAATAAATAAAAATAAAACCGGACACTTTTATCATCATTAGTATTAGTGCGATGGCTGAGTTTGTTTCTTGGCTACAAGTTCATCGATCCGGCTTCTGGTCGGCGATAATGCGACCCTCAGGTTGGCGCACAGGGCCACTGTTGCCAGTTTGTTTCAATACTTTGACTTCAAATAGGTCACCGCTGAGAATCCTGCTTCACACATCCAGGTTGTTGTGAATGGCATCAGAAATTTGATTGCCAAATGGCCAACCTCGGGATACTCGCATTCTGCTTGCACCCAAAACTGACGAGGTTTGTCAGCTGAGTTGCTGTGCTTTTTTTGAAGGTGACGCTGCAGCTTTTTAGGCTTGAACGATTCGTTTGCTAAAACTTTGCAACACAGGACACATTGTGGACGTTGAATATTCTGCTTGTCCACAGTTACCGTAAATCCATAATTCAAGAATAACGGGTTATACTTTCTTGTACCAGCCATAGCCAACACCGCACACGCTGACAGCTCAATAGATAGAATGAAATTCGTGTGTCTGAATTCCCACGCTTTCCACCTGGCTGACTGGTCATAATATGACATCAAAAGATCCACCACGCATATTTTGCGCGGTGGATCTTCTGATGTCTTGTTTATTTGATAACTTTGTGGATGTGCGACAACGCGCTTTCTTTTTGCAAACATGCCGGTCTAAAGAAGTTTGTGTCAGTAAAAGATCTTATAAGTAGGGAGAAATAAATCGTTTATAATTTGTTGTTGTTGTGATTTCTGAAGTAATCCCGCGACCCATCAAAAATCCTCCGCGACCCATAGGTTGCGGAACGCTGGTTTAGTGCATCGGCCTTTTTTTGTATAATAGCAATTGCCCATGAATACAAAACTAAGTCAAATTATATCTTAAAAGTGAAAACAGGAAGACATAAAATGCTGTTAACCGGATCAAAACCTGTAGCATAATTATTACTAGAAGTCGGCATGGTAAAATGTAGGGCATGGGGTTACTAAAATACAGACTATTATAGAATTTATCAGAACAATTAGGTATTGGTATTGAACATTGGTAATATTGGCAAGTCTGCTTCTACGAGTATACTTACTCTGTTTGATTCAATAATTATATACATGTACATTGAACAACCAACAAGTGAACGTTCCAAGCTCAATGTTGAGTCTGAGTCATGATAAAAGAGTGAAAACGCATTCACTGTATTTACAGAGAACACTGATTCGGAGCAAAACGTTTCAGCATTACACTTTGTCATTCACGAGAAAATAATGAAAATGCGTTCATTTAGTTTGTATTCATTCCTGGGCAATGTGAAATTTAGGAAAGACTTTCTTTTAAACGAATAGGGAATAATCTAACTTTAAATAAAAAATAAATAAATAAATAAATAAACAAAAACAAAAAAAAAAAAAAAAACAAAGAAAAAAAAACATACACAAGAATGTAAACAATGTACGCACAACACAGCAAAACAGTTGCTGGGCCAACGACCAAACCGTTCTGATGCGCCTTGGTCAAGGCTATGCGCAGTCAATTGACTTGTAAAAGACTAAGGCTTAACACTGGCCAAGCTGAATTCAACTGTTCAATATGCAGCTGCCAAACTACAGGGCGTTTTGGGAGGGGGACAGAAGGCACACGTTTGTTTACAAGGGGTGCACAGGCCTCGGGCGTGGGGGATCGTACTACCAAGAACGTAGTTCAAGATATATAAGCAGAGGGATTGAAATGCTTTAGCAATTCAAGTCTAGAAAATTTCTACATCATGTTTGAAAATGACTGGTTGTCTCTTTTATCAGTTAACTAGAAAGTATAATTTTATTAATAAAAAGAGAATCATAAGGGCTGTCCTTTGGATTTCAAAATGTCCACCAAAATGGGTCTTGAAGCCTCAAAAAATATTATTTATTTTGTATAGTAGGATCAATGCCACCATTTCGATTTGTTTTTCTTGATTTGACTTGCTAGCAAACATCGACGAGTAAATATCTACATCTATGTCACGAGTTATTATTTTATTAATTATTTTTGTGTAATTTAATTTATATTCACCCCTCTGTTTAAAATGGAATGATCCAAACAAAAATTTTACAAGCCCCTTTTTTCAGTGGAAAATATGCAAATTTCTTTAACTGACTTGTATCCTATTGAATACAGGGATTTTACGCCTCAGTAAGCTTTGTTTTTTGTTTTGGACATGGACTAGCCAACAGAGAGGAAGTCACACTCATGCCCTGTAAACTATAGATCACTGCTGGTAGGGTCTTTTGTACATGCCTTGGGTGTGACCCACCATATTAAACTACATGTAGGACCAAGCCAGTTCATATAACTAAGTTTTAATTTATTTGATCTTTAGAATGATTTAAGTTGTAGTATTTTTTTAAAGTTAAAAGCCCAGGGGAGTACGCGTGAGGCAGTAATTACTATTTTTTTTAATTACAACATAATCTTTCAGTCAATTGAGCTGAATTTTTTGGTGAACTATCCCTGACCCTTGCTAAAAAGAGTGGCTAAACAGTTCTTACCCTAGAGTTCATTCACCGGGTAGATCAACCCTTACAAATAATGGTCTCTGCCAACTGCCATAGACTTGTGCACAGAAACGTAATCCCATGGTGTATAGCTAACAAGCTACCACTATATCATGTCTGGCCCTGGGACTAAATGCAAACACAGCTGTTTGTAGGCATACCTGACCCAGAAATACCCTCAGGGTATTAAAGGTGGCCTGGTTTGTGTTTTTTTCACCATGTGGCTGTTATGTGTCAGTGCTTGTATTGCAGCGCAATACTGATTTCAATGTTTACATGGTTGCAATGGCTGTACTTCAAAAGAAAACCTGTCTGTCTATGGCTGTTTGGTGTTTGCCAGAATGTTCAAATCTTTGGTGTGTGTGTCCAGGGAACTTCTATTCATCTGTTCAGACCATTAGAAAAAGAGTTGTGCCCCCAAACACAGTTATTTACCCCCCAACATAAAACGCCTTCCGCGTGCGCCCCTTCGTGCATCCGTGTAACTTTTTTTAATCGGTGTCGCCGAGGGTTAAGAATGGAACTTAAGATTGGGAAATTTCTTTGTGAAAATTTTACATTGTTTAAATCAATTGATTTAATTTTGCCCTACACCGACGTGTGTATAGCACTGTATGCTCAGTGCTTTCCGAGTTTGTTTATTTAAATTAGGATAAAAACAGAAACAGTAGTTATTTTATTTTATATTGCAAGTGGTGATCCTCGGTGTTTTGTTCTTCTTAAATGTTTATTTCTTTAGTTGATTCATTTGCTGTATTTGCCACCCGATGGGAAAATCAGACCCATCGTATGACAATCTGGAACTTTCATTCCTTAGTGCAACAGTTAGGACGCAATTCTTTTAATTAGCATATTTGGCTGCCATTTTGGATTTCAACAATTTTAGACATATTTCCATTATAAAGTAGGCCTACTTTTACGCCTAAATTTGTTTATTTTCATGGGGGTTAGGCCTACTAGGCAGTAAGTGAAAATGAAACTTTCATGATAGATCACCTGTTTGACAGGAAATATTTGTCAGGATATTAGGAGAGCGGAATGTTTAAAGAAACGACTTAAAATAATATGGTTTAGGTGATTGTGTACATGTAATTATGGGGTGAGTAACTGGAAACGAATTTGTCCTAATAACGCATGCATGACAATTCGTCCCTAATTTGCCATAGTGACCAATCCAACTTTTTTTTTCATTTTTAAGTTATCCCGCCTAGCACATTCAGGAAGAGACCTACCATTGTATCTAATCCACATGCATGTATTCCTTATAGTTTTGGAGAAAGAGCATGCATTCAAATAACGAATGCTCTAACTGGCTATTTTTGTAATTTGGCAAAGTGACCAATACCGCATTGGTCACTATGCCAACTTAATTCGGGATTGGTCACTCTGGCAAATTAGGGAAGAATTGTGTGGGAAATGTTTAAGTTTCAATTTAAGTTTTAAGTTTCATGACATTTGGGAACGACTCACAGTGGGCCACGATTAGATAAAAGTGCGCCAAAATTAAATTTCCATTTATTTTCGATGAAAAATATTCTACTATGTGTTTTCAAACCCGTAGAATTCAATGCAAATATTGTTATAAATCTGTGGTGTCATTATAATGCTGATTTCTGATTGGTCTGTGGTATTTGTTTTTATGAAATATCGTATTTTTAAGGTGATGATATTTGTCCTTTCAACTTGTCAATATTCAATCAAAAGACCTACTAGCGTATTTGTTGAACTTTTGTGACGTCATCACAATACCGATTTCTTGGTTCGCCGCCTATTATGAAACCATAGTCTTTAAAATGTCTTTACAATTTCTTTAATGCTACATTCACATAATTGCCGTTCTGTGAATCTTTGAGGGATACCAAATGTAGCAGTGGGTTCAATTCGGGCCGACTAAATCGAGTTGAAGATGGGACGGGGTTCTGCCACAAAACACGGTCGTTAAATCTTAATTGTAGTGGAACAAGTGTAATGCAAAACATACTGGCATCTGAGGAGAATTTTTGTTTATACTCGCTGTGGCCTGATGCACCATCAAATCCCCCCTTGCACATAAAAATCACATGAGAATTGTTCATCTTCCACAAGCCCCTCGACAACTTTAGTTATTGTCTCTATTGTGTTCTTGGATGAACCTGAGTGTGGTGTGATCAAGAAGGTTCCGCAGAGGCACTTTTGCTGATGGAAATGTTATGCTTCTCTTACCTAATTGTATGATGGACGAATGTCCGCAAATTTGCTTCAGATCATACAGGTTGATAACACTGCAGTGTTTAGGATAGAGAAGCAAAACAAAATGTGTTTGGTCATGGTTTTTGACTGGCCTAGAAATGACTTTTCTGATCTTGGCAGGTTTTGACGGAGACATCATTGCAAACCAAAGAACACGTTTTAGATCAGGATTTTGTCTGTCTGCCCCCATGTGATGCTGCATTAAAGAAGTTTAGTTTGT
The DNA here is from genome assembly GCA_029582265.1 of Zoroaster sp. YZ-2022. Taxonomy (NCBI): domain Eukaryota; kingdom Metazoa; phylum Echinodermata; class Asteroidea; order Forcipulatida; family Zoroasteridae; genus Zoroaster; species Zoroaster sp. YZ-2022. Next base: position 58,503,259 of record CM055816.1, on the reverse strand, counting down.
TCGTTGAGTTAAAAGTTCATGTGATTTTTTTTCTGCTGTGGCATTTCTGAATGGGATTGCCAGTCGTTTGGGGGAAATCCTGCAGTGTATTATTGCTGTGATGTACCTGGCATGGCACAGATTGAGGCACAATGATCATCATTGGTGTCGCCCTTCGCCAACAAATGCGCAATTTCATCAGGGATAATAATAATAATAATAGCTAGAGAGAAGTGTTTGTATTGACAAACACTTGGTGCTCGAAAGTGACGGTAATTGGTGACCTCATCAATTGGGATCATTGAAGAAATGTGACGTTATAGGATTCGTCAAATGTGTATTTCGATACAATACATCCATGTTCAAATTACCGCAATGGCAGGAATGTTATTTTTCATTTTGCGGTTGGCATCAGAAATGAAGATCAAGTCATTTTCATGACTGTTCATTTTTCTGAAGTCCTTCACGATGTATAATATCAGGTTTTTAATTGACATATGAATGTTTGAAATATTAAATATTCCACTTCAAGTTTAAACCGGAAGTGAATATCTAATCAGTGTCATAAATGTACGCAATTCTTGGGATTTTCACGATCTACTAAAATCGTACAAAGATTGTGAATTGATCTTTTGTTGTTGTTGTTGGGACATAGTTTTTTGAAATATTACAGTTTGTTTTATTCTCCATGGTTCAAGATACATGACTCAAGATTCAAGATTCGATCATTCATGTTTGATGTCACCAGGTGGCGCAGTTACCTATGATGACGTCATCAATTGAATATATTTGTAAAGATCTTTCGTATGAGGTGTAGATAGTAAACAAATCATTGTTTTGTTAAGGAGTTATGATTTTATGAAACAATATAGTTGTAATTTGCATGAAGATTGAATTCAATCCTGGAAAGCATGTCGTTGTTGAAATGATGACTATAGTGCAGTTTGTTTATTGTCACCAATTTAGCATTATTGACATAGCCAGTTATCTGTACCATGATCAAGAAACACATATAATATTGTGTTATAGGTACACAGAATACCAATGGAAAGAACAAACAAAATGGCTAGAATATTTTCGATTCCATTCTCGGTTTGATAAATAGCAGTTATTTTTTAATAGTATAAGTAAAACGCCATTTCACAATAGATGTGTGTAACTGTGGTATACAGTTTTGTTCCTATTGATGTACTGAACAACATGAATGTGTTTTGTGTAATACATTGAACCACCAACAATCCATTCAAATCTCTAAGATCTTTATTAGGTTTAAAATAAATCAATGTTAGAATACTTTATTATTTCGTCCCATTGTTTGTTTATCATTTCGCCTGTTTACATGTACTTTATGAAAGGTGAAAACAGTATTAAATTTTAGTTTTGCTTCTTCATAAGTTGATGTATTCAACAACATTTATTTGTTTTGTGTAATGTGTATGTACATGTTAAATTATTTAATTTTCAAATAAACAAAGTAGTTAACTGTTTAATAATAATATACAAACATATTAATCAATAACCAATGCTCAGTTTCATGCCACTGCATACTATGGCATTCTGTGCTTATGATCATCATTTACCACTTACAGGTTTGAGCGCTGAATTTCTGCACTAGCTACGTACCTGGGGAATCCTTAGTTATGCGAAGTACACATGTACACAGCCAAAATTCACATGCTACATCACTCTTAAAATACATTTATGCAAGCACCACCTGTTTTTGCGCTGATTGATTGCTTATTATGGTAAGCAGCACTATTAAACTGTGCCAAGATATGTTTCTTCCTTTTTACTTATATGATGCCCGAAAAAGATGTTATTTTGCTATGAACCTTTGTGAATTTATCAAAATCCAACAACATAATAGTAACTCAACACCCAAACCCGAGGACTCTGAAGTCTGGCGTCGTGCCAGGTATAGTTCATTTTGGCTGTAAAATACCAAACATTAAAATCAATCAAGCAAAACATGTCCTTGGATTTTGACGGATTTTGAGTACTTTAGGGTTATTGTAAAATCTTGAAAACAAAACAAACATAAGTACAGTTGTCGCCTGTGTTTGTCCCTGCAAAGTCTTTCCCATCTTTATGGACTATGTTGGAACAATATCACCAACATTTACACTTTGCATCATACACGTATGCATCAGCATCATACACGTATGCCCTTAGAGTTGATACAATATTGCTAACACACTATCTCTAAACTATTTATAAAGTTAATTCAAAGACATTTCGTTATAAAACGGGTGAACAACTCAGTGGAATGCATGCACCAAACTGAAAGAGAAATAATTGATATTTTAATTCCCGTCAGTCAGGAGTTAGAAGATTTAGATTCATTGTCTGTATTTCAGTCTATAAAGAAGGAAAGGAGTTTGCAGGGACAAGATATAAGTTACTACTTACACTTCTCATACTGTGGGGTGGACTTTGTAGGGACAAAAGGTCATGAAAAGTTACACTTTGTATAATTACACTTTTATATTACACAAGTTAAAACAACAATACGATCTTGTGTTCTGATGTATAAATCTCTCCACCGCATGTATGCACCTCTACTAAGACAGAGTTCTGATATCAGTTAAAAGTTGTGTGTTATGTAAAATAAATCAATAATATGTGATTAATAGAATACTTTGATTTGTCATGTCTGTATTGCTTTTTAAAATATCTACTTCTTTTTCAAGAACAAGAGGCAAGTAAATAAAGAGAAATGAGTCAAGTTGTTAGCGTATGAACTTTGATGGATAACCATCATTTGATGAGCTTATTAACCAGACTAATTTGATAACTTTTATTAAACAAACAATTTAATTGACTTACTTAAAAGAGAATGATTTTCTTTTTTGCGATAATATATACACATTTTGATTAGATTGACCGTTTTAAAGCATGTCTCTTAACGTGCTTTTGAAATAATTAATATTTCATGTTTAAACAACAGTTATTTGACACCAGATGTACTTGGATGTACTTGGATGTACTTTTTCCTTGTCTTGTATGTTCAGGACTGGTCTCTGGAAGAACTGCATACTTTTCTTAAGTGTTTTAGGATACGATAAATTGAAAACATAGAAACAGGCAAAATAAACTTCAAATGCAGATAGCAAGTGCTTGGTTTCCAATATAGTCTCCTCCTCTAGCATGACTGTGTATGTGATGTCTTCCTCTTCGTGTTGGTGTATGAAGAGATTCATTTGTGAGTAACCCTGAAAAATAAAAGATAAAAGGAATAGAAAATAGAGATAGAAGAATGAATGAATGAATTAATGTAATGAATAAAGTAAGGCTGATTGAAATTCAAAAATTGAGACAGCTGGATATGCAATAGAGGGACCTAAGGATTCATTCTTTATCCTTAAAGGATGTAAGTTGTATGTTACACCTTGAATTATTGAACAATAAATAGTACATTCCCATACATTTTAAGTTGATTTATTTTCCTTAAAAATAATAGTCTTCTGGAATGCCCACAAAAAATAGGGCACTTGCTCGATTCCCCCACCGACGTCACATGCATTACATAATTTACTCATGGGCCAATTTTAAGAAAGAGGGAACACATATTTGACATTCATTCGTTTGACTAAACCATTTAACTGTTGAAAAAAGGGGGAAAAGACTATTTTACCATGGGGGGGGTGGCGGGTGGGGAGAGGACCTGGATCCTGCTCCTTCTCCCCACTCAACTTTGTGCTTGCTTACACATATACAACGGCAAAATAATATCATGGCTGAGAATTTTTAAATCATCCTACCTGTTCAGTCAGTAGATGATCCAGCTTCTCCTTGAGTAATATCGGCACCACAGCGATGGAAGCGCAATATGCTTGCCTGCAATAGAGTGATAGTATTATTACAGTTAAGATTTCAGGAAATTACTTTGACTATAGCCCAAATATACTAAACCGAGGTACCATTTTCAATAATCGACATGCTTTTAATATGCATTAGATGTCACAAAGGGTACCAATCTTTTTGAAAGAAATTAACAATCCCCTAAACTACCGTATTTTTTATGAGTTATTAACATTACACTTCAATCTAATTATAGTGGCTGCCCAAGAAAAGTCTTAAAAGTAAACAAATTTGAAATTATGTTCTTTGTGTGAGGAATGCAGGTTTGAAAGTGGGACTCTCTTGTTTTGAAAAAGCTGAACTCAATTGTCAGACAGATAAATTTTTTACAAAATACATTTCAGATTTATTGATAGCACTCCTATAAAGTGGAACAGACAGCAAGGCATTGGGTGTGATCATGAAAGCACCATGATGTCATGTTATACATGTACATAAGGTTTTGTTAGGACCAAGAAAAATGGCCTATGGTCCAATTTGATAAAAGACCATTGCTGCACAAATACATGAAACAACATTTACCCTGACGGTTTTCTTCCGCTGTTTCTAGTGATGCCAATTCTACCAGCTTCTTGATGGCAGCATGATCTTGCTTCTTGGCCAGAGTGAAAAGTTGTTCATGGTACTTTTCCAAACCAGTTTCCAGCTTCCTCCCCAGGCCTTCTGCTGCTATGCGTTTGAACTCCTTCAAGACCTGTATAGCAGATAAATATGAATACCACATGCACATAATAAAAATATAGACTGAAATTTGACTATCAAATTCTTTTAATGTTTCAGATTGCTTTGAAGCACCAACCTGAAGACCAATATTGTTTGCCCATGACAAACACATCACAATTTGGCCGTTGGCCACCATACGCGCATACAAGTACAGCTTGCCTGACACACAAAATGAGTCAAACAGCAGCCATCTATTCATCAGCGAATAAAAGGTTGCATGCCTTTTTCCTGAACATTATAAGGTGGGGTTTGATTAAATGGCTTTTGTGATTAGTCAATTACAGTGTATATTGTACATGTACCAATATGGATCAAATGTGATTTCAAATAGAAATACCTCGTTTCCGCTTGCTAGAAGTACTGGAAAATCTTCTTTGATATCTGCCACCAATGGATTCCGTTTCACGATAAACTCTCTGCGATCAGCAAATGTCAGATCCATGAAACGATCAAGTCGGTTTTGGTCAGGTTTCCTCTTGGATAGTTCATCCTTCATTGCAGCTTGGTGCCTTTTAATTGATGTATCGTCTTCACCCTCTGGTCGTTGACTAAGATAGTTTTTAAGACCCCACATCAGCTTGCCGCTCATCTTTGGAGGTGGTCCTCCTGCAGTTGGATCTGAAAGTCGGCGCTTTCCTGGCACACAATTTGTATCCCTTCGTCTTCCGTCATTTTGAAAACGATATTGAATCCTTTGACGCCACAGATTCTATAAACAAGTAAATTAAATCCTTTCTTATAGATTATCTCAAACAGCTTTCTCCCACAAATTATGGACTTATTAAAGGGTCAAAGTTCATCTAGAAACCGTCATGTGGTCTTGTTTTGTTCTTCTAAATTGTTGTTTCATTTGGTTTTATTTTCTCAAGAACATACCAGCTATATCAATGCAACATGCAAAAGGGTACACCACCCTCCAGACCCCCCCCCCTCCCCATTGACACATTTAAACAAAATCAGTTATCCAGCTGGACCCCCTTGCTGCCCCTTTCAGCCATCTGACCCCTGGACACCCCCTTTCAAAATCCTGCAAAATTTCTTACCATTGACAAATTGCCATTAGATATAACTTTGGGAAACTTCTCCAGGAATGCTGAGACTACTTCTGTGTACTGCCATTCTTTTGGATAACTGGGTAACAGGAAAACAACATGTCAATAAGTTCCAACTTGCAGTATAAATAGATTATTCACCTATCTATTACTGTGTCCTCTCTCCACCCACCTCCAATCCGCTCACACTTCCCCCATTGTCCCCTTTGTGTGCACAATAGTCTCAAAAACAAAAAATCCAGAACCTCAGACTTAAAAAAAGTGAGAAATTCCCCACATCTCTTCTCCGGTTGTGGGTGGGGGAGTCATTTACAGATTAGCTGATTAATCCAATTATTTTTGTTTTTATATTGCATATGGCAAAACCAAAGTTTGTGCTTTCTGGTTCAAAAATAACACAGCCACTACAGAGTGGTTACAGTTTATACCCCTATGCTTGGAAATCTTTCAACCACATCAGGTGTTCAACGTCAGATTGCACTTTTGATGAGAATGAGATAGTATAAAGCTAATAATTTTTAGGTATTTTTCTAACAACTGCAAACTGTAGGTCAGGGTATTGATTGAGGTTGAATCAGTATGGAATAAAGTTCCTTATGTCTTCAAGGGTTACGTATGTTCTTAAGAGAAGCTTAAATTGCTAGCAATACAAACTTTGAAACTTACTATGTGTACTTTGTGACTTCTTGGTAGATGGCATCTGTGACCTGTGATCTGTCTCCTCTGCTAAGCTGTTCACCACTTTGCAGCTTCTGCAGCACTCCAGCTCGTAGAGCATATACTGGAAAATTGAACTTGACAGGCCAAACACGAAAATCCCTTGTTTTTGCTTCGGTGCACATAGTAGATCTGTTAAAAGAAAAGAACAATTCAACTTCATTTAATTGATAAACTGTTTTGAGGAATATACAAATATTTCCTGTGTTAAGTACTTACCCGCTTTGCCCTTCCAAATTCTAATCCACAGTTTTGGTTTTTCAGTTTGCAAGGGGTGGATTACCAGGTGTTGGAAAATTCCAGCCGAGTACATTATAAGCCTAAGGTTGTACAAAAGACTTTAAAATTGTTACTTAAACACAACGCCATAAATTGGGCAATTCGGGCTATAAAAACCACCCCTCATAAAATGTTCATGGTTGGAAAAAAATTTAAGAACAAGAATAAAATGATTTACACGACCATACCTTTTAAATTTGCATCTTGCGTCTAATTATTGTGCGGAGAAAATTGGAAATGCACATATAATGGTAGGCCCATTTTTTTTCACAAGTTTCCTCTGCAATTAAAATTGTACATAGGTTACACCTTGACAGCTTCAATTCTTTTGAAAAGTCATAGAATTATTAATTTGAAGTTGGTTAGGGCATGGAGGAAGGAACCTCCTCCATGGTTAGGGCAAAGCCCGTCTCATTAAGTGTTGCTAAGGTGCACCCAAATATAAAGTTTTATATGGGTTGCCAGCCCACAATCCCTTCAAAAAAATTGTTACCCAAAACCAATTTTCTGGCACATTTTTTGCACTGCTGACATTCTACAGAGAAACCAAGAGATTCTATTTCTCTGGCCATTCTAATACCCACAACCAGACCTCAAAATAAACATCTCAGGTTGCTGGAATGTCTGAGCAAGACAGCAAATGACAGGATGAGTGATTACATTGGGGTTAGTGTGGTAACCTCAATGGATTACAGCTGTACAGTTTCAATGGGTTGTCTGCTGGCAAACTCACCCTTCACCATCTTCATCTGTTTCAATGCTGCTAGAAGGTGTTGTAGACAGTGCATCAGGCACACTATCTTTGTCAGAATCATCAGCTCCAGTCAGAACTTGTAATCTCATCATGCTTTCCAGAATTGATGTTGGATCAACATTAACCCAATCAGTAAAGTCTTTATCAAAGTACTGAAGTAGCATTTGCTTTCCATCTCTTGGTACGTTGAATTTGTTGTGTATGGCCTCAATTATTTCATCGACATTTCCCTTTTCATTTGCAGATTCAAATTCAATGATCTGCTTTGTACTCTTATGTGTGACATGGAATTTAAGGCGCATTTTCTGAAAACAAATTTTTACAAAAATGTTATGTGTTGATGATCATATACCACAAATATTTTTTCCAGTTAGTACAAGTATTGATTATGGTAGATGCATTTATAAAGATATCTTATGTCTAAGAATTACTAATTTGTTGTCACTGTTGGTGGGAAAATCATACACATCAAGTGGATGGTAGTCAATAGCATCCATAGGTTTAATCAAGATATACCTGTAAAGTTGTGTCACAACATATGCATGGTAATGGACACTGAAGTGTAAGGTGGTAAGGTATGTACACAAAAGGTATGGAATGTTGCCAATGAGAAAGCAGTCCTCAATCATGAGAAACACAGGAAAACTTTCACTGTATTTCAAAATCACGCATGAGCCATAGCAGTATTTCACACCATTGACCTTTATGCAGTTACACTCAAAAACTCGCTCTTGACCTCCTAAATGTGGTCGCAACAGATCTTGAACTTCTTTCAACAACAGCCTGACAAGACTGAATTTTCCACAAAGTGTGTCGATTTGCTGTGCTTCCAAGTATTTATCAGATGCCAAGAATATTGTTTGCATAAATTGGTGCCTGACAGCCATACTTTTACAGATGTTCTTTCTGTTTTTCAAGCCCCGAGTTATTTCTTTGAAGTAGTTATGTTTGCCTTCAAACCTGAGAGTCCAACAGTGTACAAATTGCAGAATTTGCCAAGGATAATGCAATGTGTAGTGGCCTTTGGGTTTGATATTTACATCAGGGAATTCCCTTTTGTACATGTACATGAAATCCTCTATGAGATCTGAAAGAAAACTCACATCACTTTGTGAACAAACTGGTGCACATGATGCTTCCACCATGAACATGAGGGCCAACAGAACATCCCACTTATGGTCTTCCTCAGGAATTTTGTCACCAACTAGAATTGGGAACAGCCTCAACAAACACCAACACTGCATTGCTGTTTGCTTCACCCTGAAGTCAGCCACTGTTGAAGCCATCTTAGTTGGCTTATTTGACCTGTCAGATTTACCATAAGGAAAACTGTCAATCCTTGTGTTAAAAAACTCAAGAGTGAAGTAACCTTCAGACGCACAGTGCAAAACCAGATTCTGAAGCACTTCAGGCACAAGCCCTTCAAACAGATCATGGGCAATGTCTGCCTCTGGTAACATGAAAATACTCTAGCTTATTAAGAGGAGAATCTTTTTTCACACCATATGTTGTCTTCAATGCTTCATCTTCAGCAACCATTGTAACTTGTGCATTGTAGCTTTCCCTTGTTCTCATTTCACAACTGCCGGTTGTCAGACAATCATTAAGGTCTCTTTTTGTGACCATACAGAAACGACTGACTCTTAAGCCATTGAAACTTTCATTGAATCCTCCTATTGAATGAGCACCAAGATTGTCTGCTGAAACAAATAACAGTGTGCCTCTAAACGTATACTGATGACCATTTCTGTTCACATTAACACCTTCCCTTTCTAATAGTGAAAGATCTGTAAGAACAGGTTTCAGGACTTCCTTTAAACCATACTTTTTCAAGTGTTTTGATTTGCACAGAAGAGCAAGCTGCATGACATACAACTTAGATCTGTATTGTGGTGACAAGTTGCCAAGCACAAAATAAAATGCTGCAAGTTTGTAATTCTTAACCTTGTTTCCAAGTGGATTTACAATATTGAAATCATCATAATATAATTGGACCTGTAAAGAAAATATTACATTTCCACTGTATACAGCACCATCACAAAAGTCTCTCAATGTACCATCCTCAGACTTGTGTCCCTGCATTACCTCCGCGAAGACATCCTCATGTTGCAAAAGCAACTCGAGTGTTTTCAATATGGGTACGTACTGTGTAGACTCACACTTGCCTTGAGTATCTACTCCAAGAACAAATTCTATTGGTTCAACATAGGGAAACTCTGACTGAATGTAATTACTCAGTTGTCTGTTGTCTTCCAAACTGTGAAATATGTCTTCCAATTCTGTTGACTGAATAACAGTCATGGCATTTGCAATCTCCTCCTGGTTTACACCATCATCAAGCAGAGCTGAATTCAACTGAGAACGTTCCTTTGCTTTAAACATCTGCAAAATATTTACAAGCTCTGATGCAACAAAACTACAAACGGTCCCTGGTACTTTGTGTATTTCAGAAAAAACAAAGCTGCCTTTTTCTTAAAATCTATTAAGCCAAAGGGTACGTTTTCTACAACTTCCATGTTTACATCTCTTGGACCTTGCAAACCTACATGCTGCTCAGGTACTTCTATATTATTCTGATCTAGCCCAAAGTGTGACACAGAAAACTCGTAATTTTCCAATGACAAGATCAATTCTTGTCATCATGACGAGAACGCACGCGCCGAATGTTTTCAGTGTATCCACCAACTGAGTGGTGCTCAAGGCGCATATTATTACCCCTGCTCATAAGGCTCATAAGGCTCATAAATCATTCCTGAAACCATCTCAGCTCCCTGGGGAGTATACAGCTCAATTGCTGCCATTACAGCGCATATAGGGCTAATCAACCAACTCTGCCCTCACAGGTACCCATTTAACCCCTGGGTGGAGAGAAGCAATTATGGTTAAGTGTCTTGCTCAAGGACACAAGTGTCACGGCCGGAATTCGAACCCACATTCTGCTGCTAACACCAGAACTTGAGTCCGGTAAGCTAGACCGCTCGGCCACGACACTCCACATGTAATTGTGGGGTGAGTGAGTACCTGAAAACGAATTTGTCCTAATAACGCATGCATGACAATTCGTCCCTAATTTGCCATAGTGACCAATCCGACTTTTTTTCAATTTTAAGTTTTCCCGCCGATTAGTACATTCAGGAAGAGACCTACCATTGTATCTAATCCACATGCATGTATTCCTTATAGTTTTGGAGATAGAGCATTGCATTCAAATGACGAATGCTCTAAGTGGCTATTTTTGTAATTTGGCAAAGTGACCAATACCGCATTGGTCACTATGCCAACTTAAAATGTCTTTACAATTTCTTTAGTGATACATAATTGCCGTTCTGTGAATCTTTGAGGGATGCCAAATGTAGCAGGGGGGTTCAATTCGGGCTGACTAAATCGAGTTGAAGATGGGACGGGGTTCTGCCACGAAACACGGTCGTTAAATCTTAATTGTTGTGGAACACGTGTAATTCAAAACATACTGGCAATCTGATTGATCAACTGAGGAGAATTCTTCTATACTCGCTGTGGCCTGATGCACCATCAAATCCCCCTTGCACATACAAAATCACATTAGAATTGTTCATCTTGCACAAGCCCCTCCACAACTTTAGTTATTGTCTCTATTGTGTTCTTGGATTAACCTGAGTGTGGTGTGATCAAGAAGGTTCCGGAGAGGCACTTTTGCTGATGGAAATGTTATGCTTCTCTTACCTAATTATATGATGGACGAATGTCCGCAATTTTGCTTCAGATCATACAGGTTGATAACACTGCAGTGTTTAGGATAGAGAAGCAAAACAAAATGTGTTTGGTCATGGTTTTTGACAGGCCTAGAAATGACTTTTCTGATCTTGGCAGGTTTTGACGGAGACATCATTGCAAACCGAAGAACACGTTTTAGATCAGGATTTTGTCTGTCTGCCCCCATGTGATGCTGCATTAAAGAAGTTTAGTTTGTTCGTTGAGTTAAAAGTTCATGTGATTTTATTTCTGCCTTGGCATTTCTGAATGGGATTGCTAGTCGTTTGGGGGAAATCCTGCAGTGTATTATTGCTGTGATGTACCTGGCATGGCACAGATTGAGGCACAATGATCATCATTGGTGTCGCCCTTCGCCAACAAATGCGCAAATTCATCAGGAATAATAATAATAATAATAATAGCTAGAGATAGGTGTTTGTATTGACAAACACTTGGTGCTCGAAAGTGACGGTAATTGGTGACCTCATCAATTGGGATCATTGAAGAAATATGACGTTATAGGGTTCGTCAAATGTGTATTTCGATACAATACATCCATGTTCAAATGATCACAATGGCAGGAATGTTATTTTTTTCAGTTTGCGGTTGGCATCGGAAATGAAAGCCAAGTCATTTTCATGACTGTTCATATTTCTGAAGTCCTTCACGATGTATAATATCAGGTTTTTTAATTGAGATATGAATGTTTGAAATATTAAATATTCCACTTCAAGTTTAAAGCGGAAGTGAATGTCTAATCAGTGTCATGAATGTACGCAATTCTTTGGATTTTCACGATCTACTAAAATCATACAAAGATTGTGAATTGATCTTTTGTTGTTGTTGGGATATAATTTTTTGAAATAATTATTATAGTTTGTATTATTCTCCATGGTTCAAGATTCATGACTCAAGATTCAAGAGTCGATAATTCTGTTTGATGTCACCAGGTGGCGCTGTTACCTATGATGACGTCATCAATTGAATATATTTGTTAAGATCTTTCGTTTGAGGTGTAAATAGTATTTTAAAAAATCATTGTTTTGTTAAGGAGTTATGATTTTATGAAACAAAGTTGTAATTTGCATGAAGATTGAATTCAATCCTGGAAAGCATGTCGTTGTTGAAATGATGACTAGTGCAGTTTGTTTATTGTCACCAATTTAGCATTATTGACAAAGCCAGTTATCTGTACCATGATCAACAAACACATATAATATTGTGTTATAGGTACACAGAATACCAATGGAAAGAACAAACAAAATGGCTAGAATATTTTCGATTCCATTCTCGGTTTGATAAATAGCAGTTATTTTTTAATAGTATAAGTAAAACGCCATTTCACAATAGATGTGCATAACTGTGGTATACAGTTTTGTTCCTATTGATGTACTGAACAACATGAATGTGTTTTGTGTAATACATTGAACCACCAACAATCCATTCAAATCTCTAAGATCCTTATTAGGTTTAAAATAAATCAATGTTAGAATACTTTATTATTTCGTCCCATTGTTTGTTTATCATTTCGCCTGTTTACATGTACTTTATGAAAGGTGAAACAGTATTAAATTTTAGTTTTGCTTCTTCATAAGTTGATGTATTCAACAACATTTATTTGTTTTGTGTAATGTGTATGTACATGTTAAATTATTTAATTTTCAAATAAACAAAGTAGTTAACTGTTTAATAATAATATACAAACATATTAATCAATAACCAATGCTCAGTTTCATGCCACTGCATACTATGGCATTCTGTGCTTATGATCATCATTTACCACTTACAGGTTTGAGCGCTGAATTTCTGCACTAGCTACATACCTGGGGAATCCTTAGTTATGCGAAGTACACATGTACACAGCCAAAATTCACATGCTACATCATACTCTTATAATACACTTATGCAAGCACCGCCTAATTTTGCGCTGACTTATTGCTTATAGTAAGCAGCGCTATGAAACTGTGCCAAGATATATTTCTTCCTTTTTACATATGATGCCGAAAAAAAGATGTTATTTTGCTATGAACCTTTGTGAATCTATCAAGATCTGAAATCTATCTTAGATAACTTGTAGTGATTAAGCGAGTTGTTTCTCGGTTCCACCCTCAATTTTTGAGGGTTATATATATATATATAGGACTCTGAAGTCTGGCGTCATGCCAGGTATAGTTCATTTTGGCTGTAAAATACCAAACATTAAAATCAATCAAGCAAAACATGTCCTTGGATTTTGACGGATTTTGAGTACTTTAGGGTTATTGTAAAATCTTGAAAACAAAACAAACATAAGTACAGTTGTCGCCTGTGTTTGTCCCTGCAAAGTCTTTCCCATCTTTATGGACTCTGTTGGAACAATATCACCAACATTTACACTTTGCATCATATAACACGTATGCATCAGCATCATACACGTATGCCCTTAGAGTTTACACAATATTGCTAACATACTATCTCTAAACTATTTATGAAGTTAATTCAAAGACATTTCGTTATAAAACTTCAAAGAATATGAAGGTGAACAACTCAGTGGAATGCATGCACCAAACTGAAAGAGAGATAATTGATATTTTAATTCCCGTCAGTCAGGAGTTAGAAGATTTAGATTCATTGTCTGTATTTCAGTCTATAAAGAAGGAAAGGAGTTTGCAGGGACAAGATACATGTATAAGTTACAACTTACACTTCGCATACTGTGGGGTGGACTTTGTAGGGACAAAAGTTACACTTTGTATAATTACACTTTTATATTACACAAGTTAAAACAACAATACAATCTTGTCTCCTTATGTATAAATCTCTCCACCGCATGTATGTACCTCTACTAAGACAGAGTTCTGATATCAGTTAAAAGTTGTGTGTTATGTAAAATAAATCAATAATATGTGATTAATAGAATACTTTGATTTGTATTGTCTGTATTGCTTTTTAAAATATCTACTTCTTTTTCAAGAACAAGAGGCAAGTAAATAAAGAGAAATGAGTCAAGCTGTTAGCGTATGAACTTTGATGGATAACCATCATTTGATAAGCTTATTAACCAGACTAATTTGATAACTTTTATAAAACAAACAATTTAATTGACTTATTTGAAAGAGAATGATTTTCTTTTTTGCGATAATATATACAAATTTTGATTAGATTGACCTTTTTAAAGCATGTCTCTTAACGTGCTTTTGAAATAATTAATATTTCATGTTTAAACAACAGTTATTTGACACCCGGTGACGTCATCATACTTCTGTGTCATCTAATTGTTAAGGTCTTAGTGCACGCCAAGTTTCAAGTTCATGGGAAGTTAGCAAGTATTTTGTGTGTGTGGACAATAGACGGGGAGAAGGAGAAATAAAACTCGCGCAAAAACAATAGGTGCTACGGGATGATGCACGACCACACATTATTCACATGCATTGGCAACAGATGGCGCTATCACACACACCGCTCCCAGTTTCCCCGTAATGAATGTTGGTATAAATAATTCATGTCTCAGATGAACCTCGATCGTTGATTGGTTCGCCCGCAGTCAGTGCTGTCTTAGAGCCACGTGCGTTGGAGTGTGGCAACCGACCATGTGCGCGGAACTCGTCGAAAGGCGCGGGGGTGGGGTATATCCCCGTTTTCGCTGTCCTTCATTTGACCGTATCTTCCGTTTTGGATAGACGATTGCGTTGAAACTTCAGAATTAGATTGTTTTCTTTATTTTCTATCCATAAAAAAGTATTTGGGCTATTTCGGAAAAAGGATTTTTGAGATGGCAAAATAATATATATTTCACTCTGTTGTAAAATGTTCTGTGACGTAGTGATGACGTCATCAATAATATTTTTGAAAAGGTCACATGTCAAAGATTTCATTCACAGAAACCATGTTGAAATTGCCTAACATATTGGCTCTAGAATTTTTCTTCTTTTCAACTTCCGGTTTGGACCGGAAGACAAGGTCAACATGGGGTCATGTCTGTGCAAATGTTGTGTAGTTAAGGATTTATGATTTATGATTTTTCTTTTAAATATTAAACTTTGATTTTTAAGTAATTCGATATCTGATGACGTCATCATGACGTCACAACTTCTGTTTCATCTACACATCAGGGTCTAAGTATATGTCAATTTCCAAGTTCATGTGAAGTTCGCAAGTATGTGTTTTTGTAGACACTCGGCGGTGAGAAGAAGAAGAGAAAACAAAACGTACAAAAACAATAGGTTTTCGGGTTATACCCGAACACCTAATGATTGAGGCATTTTTAAAGCGCTCTTATACGACGTATCAGAGCGATGTACATTATTACCCCCTGTTCATCAGGCGCATAAATCATTACTGAAACCATCTCAGCTCCCTGGGGGAGTATACAGCTCAATTGCTGCCACTTCGGCGCACAGGGCTAATCAAACACAACAACCAACTCTGCCTTCACAGGTACCCATTTACTCCTTGGTGGAGAGAAGCAATTATAGTAAAGTGTCTTGCTCGACGACACAAGCACCACGGTCGCGGTTGGGATTCGAACCCACATTCTGACGACTTAGCCATCAGAACACAAATCCGATGCACTAAACCGCTCAGCCATGGCACTCCATGGCGCTCTGAGTTGTTCTGGAGAAATCTTGTTTATAGTACACTTACTTCTTAACCACCTTCTAATCTTTACCAGATAGAAAAAGCCCCTTACTGCCTTGATCGTCATTTCTTGAAGGTCCTCTGAAATATCCAACTGATCAATACAAAGGAATTCAAAAAAGGAAATCCATGCATTCCTTGCAAGACACTTCTATGTCATTGATTTAACCAGAAGATATGTACCAGTTTACAGTTATCGTCGAAATACATGTGAATATGTCATAGTGTCGTAAAATCAATAAAACTACAAAGGTTTCTTAATAACTTATATTTTTTCTTAAAAAAGACGTTTTGGAGTAAATTTGCAGTGATGTCAATAGTGGGGCTATTTTGTGACCACAACAATAATTTCCAACCATCTGGACCCCTCCCTTTTCAAATAACCTGGATCCGCCCCTGTTTTATAGGTCCAACGTTTGTTTATAAAAAGGCACACGCAACCTATTTAGGCTCATTCACCTGTTTAGGCGTGAGTTAAGATATCTGAATAAACACATTCAAGAGTTAGTTGGTGGTCACGTGCCCGATTATTCTGGAGTCCCGACCCCGTATCCAGTCCCCCGCCCTAAATCGCTGGACCTAGTAGTGAACACCGTAGGTGTGTGGACGTCCATAAGAGCCTTGAGCGCCTGGTGGTAGACTGCCACAAAACGGATCTGCCTCCCGGTTTTATTCAACCGCCGCTCGTTGAGTTCAGCTGAGGGCAAGCCTGTGCGCCGTCGAGCGAGACCGCCACAATATCGTGAATATATCGTAAATAAGGCAATCTCGTTTCGTAAACACAACCCTTTGGCCTATGGAGATCTGTCTGACCATAGACAACTGATCGAGTGTTGGAGTGTTGGAGTTATCTGAAACCAATGGCATAGGGCTCATGTAGTCTTAGTTACTACCAATGAGATAATTTAGGACGATAGGTGGCCCGGCAGCAGAGCTAGTTACCAGTTCCTTTTCATCGTTTACTTAATTCTGAGCATAAACGCACGATATCGAGAACAAATTAAAAGGACCGGTTAGTTTGCTGCCACCTAGCGTCTCAAAAGTCTCCCATTCCACGACGGCGCGCTCACCATTACGGTTTCCTGACGTCATTTTGAAGAACTGCTGTCTGTCTGTCTGTCTGAATGTTATGTATGTCTATAAATATATATATAGGCCTTGCACAGCGCCATCTGTCAGCCGACGTCAAATATATTGAAGATGTCGAAGTTTTATATATTGAGGACGAAAATTTCATATAAAGGATGTAGATTGGTCCCTTGGTTGAGCACAAAGATTGAGCCTGCTTCTCGGTCCAGCACGTCCTTGACGTCATTTATATGACACTTTCGTCTTCAGTATATTTAACGTTTGTTTTCAATATATTTGACGTTTGTTTTCAATATATTTAACGTCACGTCCATTATATCGGCTGTTTTTTGTCCTTTATATATTATTCATATATTTGTTTTTGGTCATGTATATATGTGACCTGCTCTGGCAAAACCTGAAACTTCTCGGCATTTACCATAATGCGTAACTTTTGAAAGGTCCAAAACTTACCCCAGGGACCAGTTTGAGGGACCAGTTTTCATGTCACCATAAAGAGCATTTTCTATAGATTTTGTTGGAAAAAAGAAAAATCCTGAAACGGTGTTGGGAACATTTTCACGATAAACTGAGGAGGTCACTTTTGAAAATTGGGTCCTAGTTTAGGGTTTTGCCAGAGCCAGTCACATATTGCTTTGTAAGTGGGTTTGCACATTAATATATGTTTTTGACATTAAATAATATGGTTTTGCTCTTTAATTTTTAGTTTTAGTCTTATATATTTATAAGTGGAAATTTAGTCACGTACGGCTCTTCTTACATGACATAATTGTTTACATTCTGCAGATATAATTAAGGAGTTATTGCTCGATGAACATGATCGGCGGATTAGGCCATACAACTTTCAAATCATATGCGTTGCAATTCGGCAAGTTGTTCCATCTTTTCTTTCTTTTTTGGTAATATCAATTGTCAAAGAATTGGACTTTAAGAATTAAGTAGAGTATAAGGTATAGCAACCATATGGGCCCTTGTTTGTTCCGTAGCCAAATGCCAAACAGAAATCAGACGCACTCAAGTATTCACAATTACAAACACACCTGAAGACGTTGAGTTATTACCAACCAGCTACTCAAAAAGAAAATTTCTACCTAGAATCTTTACTCACACTGATTTACATAACTTCAATAAAAGCAACTAATTGTTTCAACGCTCACTCTGTGATTTCGTCTGTCAAAACATACACCTGACTAACTGTCAAAGTATGTCCAGCAAAGCAAAACAATAGAGTCGCTATTTTTAGTCAAAGCTCCGGACTTAATTCCAGTCTCACTTACCCACAGCCACTGATCTCGAGTACCGACATGGCCCTGCTGTAGATGCCTTTATCTGTTAGGCACCAATAGGCAACCCTATATCCAGTCATAATAATAGAGATATAGTGGAGTACCAACATGGCCCTGCGGTGGATGCCTTTATAATAATAATAATAATAATAATGTGTGGACTTATATAGCGCACGTATCCACCAACTAAGTGGTGCTTAAGGCGCATTCTTTTACGTGCATTACACAACACACGGGACCTACAGCTTTACGTCCCATCCGAAGGACGAAGCAATTATGGTTAAGTACGTTGCTCAAGGACACAAGTGTCATGACCGGGGCTCGAACCCACACCCTGCTGCTGGCAACACCAGAACTTGAGTTCGGTGCGCTAGACCGCTCGGCCACGACACTCCATTTTAGATACCCGTAGGCAACCCTCTATCCAGTCACAATAATAGAGATAATAGTGGAGTACTAACATGGCCCTGCGGTGGATGCCTTTATTTATGAGGCACCAATAGGCAATCCTATATCCACTCATAATAATAGAGATATAGTGGAGTACCAACATGGCCCTGCGGTGGATGCCTTTGTCTGTTAGGTACCAATAGGCAACCCTCTATCCAATCATAATAATAGAGATATAGTGGAGTACCAACATGGCCCTGCGGTGGATGCCTTTATTTGTTAGGTACCAATAGGCAACCATTATATCCAGTCATAATAATAGAGATATAGTGGAGTACATGGCCCTGCCGTGGATGCCTTGATTTGTTAGGCACCAATAGGCAACCCTCTATCCAGTCTTAATAGAGATCAATGATCACAGCTGCAGAATTCTTTGATCATCGGAGAATTTTGGGGTCAGTTCCATCAGGCACACTTTTACATTGGGGTCAACTATCGGTTGAAATGTACATGTACATTACACCTTCCGGTAAGAGTCAAAGTCGGCGTATAACCCAAAGTAGCCTAATATGCTACGCCGACTTTGATAATTAATTTGGTCCAATAAAATACAAAAATCAGTAAGACTTTGTACAATAATTATGTGCTACGCCTGTTAAAGTGCAATAGCCCCCTCTTGTGATCAGTAATAACTAGTTGAAGCTTGTATAGGTAAATCCAACATGGCGGTCAGCCGTATGCATTCCGTAGTAAAGTTATGGTGTTTGAAAGAGATAATTGTTGGAGGTGGGCCTTAGAAATTATGACTACTGACAATGAAAATAAACACTTTTTGAAAGAAATGTGACTGAACACAATGTAAGATAATTATTATCGATTGTTCATGCAACGTTATTTAATATTGTTTAAACTTGAATCTACAAAAAAGTAATAATCAATTATTCTGATTCTGTACCATTAAACTGGCTCAGTAATTTTGAAAATAGACCCAGATGTAGATAAATATTACACAGGAACATTTACAGTTCATTTGGCAATAATAATGAATACAAGTTGTTTTTCCTGCAGTCTTTACCGCAGGATAATGGCAGGTTTGGCGCGTACACGGAAAATAAATCGTCCGTGGTAAAGCCCAATACCACCTTGGTCGGCTTGGTCCTTTATTGCCGGTGGGCCCGCCCAAAACTGGTCATTATCCTGCGCTAAAGACCAAGTATCAAACTTGTATTCCTATAAACGCCAATATCGATTTCGTTTTCAAAGTTGAGTAATTTTGGTGAAGAGAGCTTAGTGAAAATGGGCAAATTCATGTTTTGGGGACAGACGAAACACTGTGAGTCAGTCAGCCTGTCGGGAACCAATCTTCGTCTCTCTGATTGGTTCAAAAGCGCGTCACAAATCGCACACCGGCTAAATAAAACAGCTGGTGCGCAACGCACAAACACGCTACTTTGATTTTTGTAAGCTATGTCTTTACCCCAGCAAGACTAGGTTTTGTTTTTTTCATTCCTAATGTTCCCCATCCGTATTTTCTAGGATCTTCAATCGATTTTCATAAACGTACACAAACTTACATAGGTTACCGTTAGGGGGCGCTATACCTATTGTTGGTAATTTTCCTCATTGTTTTTAAAAAACAGTATATTCCCAATAATTTTCTTAATTTTGGCACAGATGTTACCTTCAATAATGTGACGTCACTTAGATCACCGCTATAACTAAATTAAGTGTTTACCAAAAATATGACTTTTGAAAATGGCAAGAAAATTGTATATTGCATTTTAACGTTATGGCGGTCGTATTGGATTCCCAGAATGCATTTTAGCAAAATTCTAGCATTGACCACTAAAAAGTAGAAATTCAATTGGACCTGTTCAAAATAATCGGTTGCTATAAACACTATGAACACCCATTGCATGAACCCCAAACCGCCCCTTATTGCAACCCTATGGTAACCCAATGTGTACTTTAGTATCAATTACGTTCATATCAATTAGGTAAATATCAATTATGTTAGTATATAGCAATTACTGCCGCTTCCCTATATTGGGCTAATTATATTGGCTAATCTACTGTGTAAAAACCTTTTGTTAAATGTTTAGTCCTTTCACTGATATGATATTTTTCGTAATGGTTATTTTATTGGTAATTAGTTTTTCGTCTGATCATTTTGAATTTCCTTCTAGAAAGGAAAACAGGTCCTTTTAAATGAAATATTTCAGCAAACAGTTGTCAGAAACTTGGTTTAACAGCAATTAAGATATCAAAATAATCAAGATATCAGCAATCAAAATAATTCAAGGCGGTACCCATCATTACTGAATTTATTTTGGGACATATATGTATTTACTTTTAAACAAGCTTTCTTTTAATGATTATTTTGTAAAATGTGTAATTATAATGTTCCTTGCTCAAGTTCAGTAGCAACAACTATATAGACTTGATCTCATCCTAAGTCCAGTGCTTAGCAATTACAAATGCTTGTTGGAAATAATCATGGTACAATCCGTGAATTTACACGATTACTGCGCGTGGTGGCTGTGAAATAAATTGGATTTGTTAACAATAGGGCCTTGGATAGTTGTAAATTATTTAAATCTTATGTTCATGAAAATGAGCACACACTGGTTGTCTAATAGGTGCGTTTATGTAGTCTGTTATACTATTTAATATGACAACGGATAATGTGTAACACTGAATGGTGGTCGGGGAATTATACCATTTGCAATACCATTTGCTTACGAGGTTACAGTACACGTTGTTTTCAATTGTTCGGGGGGGTCCTTTTCCAACCTTACTATGTTTGCCAAATGGTGCCTACCATCATTTGTACCGTAGTCAACCGTATTTATTATTACAGTTTTGTATATGTATTTATATTTTCATTTATCGTTGTAATTTATTTGTATGTATGTATTTGCATGTGTGAAGTCCACCTAACGCAGTATTGTTCTAAATAACGAGTTGTGCTCCATAATTTGTATTAATACACAGGTTCTGAGTAAATAAATCATTCATTTATTCCTAATCCTAGTCATTATTTGACAAAACAACGGGTCTTTGCTCCTGATATGACTTTCAGGGCTACTTCATAGTCGGGGATCGAGCTAGGTCTACTCATCGCCAGGAATCTGGATCAGCTTGTCACCGGATGATGCAAGCACATTCCCCACGATGTGGTCGCAGGTGAGCAATAGCGACACAGCCGGCTCATCCGTACTGCCCTGGATCATCCCTCTCTGCAGCGGGTACTCCTCGACTCTAACATCGGAGTCGGTGCCGTAGACGCCATTGAATTTACCTTTAATGAGGTACCTGAAAAAATTAATAATCATAAATTGATACAGCAGTGTTCTCATGAGATGAGTGGAACGCATTGTTTTGTCCCATTTGCGCTTTACGATGCATTAGTAAATTATTTAGTGAAGTATCTCATTTGAAGGTAATTCTATTCCCTTTTAATAGGAAAATATACGGTACGTGTATATTAATTGCCGGCGAAATAAGGAAATTGCACAGGGAATCTGCATCTTACCGTAGTTCTCCGCCGTGCATCTTGAAGACTTGGTTCGCCAGTTGACTGATCGAGTAGAACCATAACCAATGACCGTTGTACTTCTTATCAAACCAAACGGCAATGTAACCGCTGATGATGACGTCTGCCTCCCACTGCACATCCATCTCCCGCTCGTTGACAGTGAATACCGCCTAATGGAGAAGTATCAACGTTTTACACAACCTTTTCACTCCTTTAACGGTTGTTAGTTTTCACTGAATGCGGACAATGGGTTTTTGTACAATGCCCTAGACTCTGAGAATGGGTGCATGTTCACTGACAGAGTGCTACAACGTACCCGGTGTAATAGAATGAAACGCCGTTGTTAATTGATTGACTAAACATCTTTCATTACCAAGGTGAGACTATAGTCGACAATACACATTTACCACTTGTACCTTACTATTCGAGAATGTAGTCAACCAAGCTCACTGCACACTCAGCACTCAATCGGGCGTACCATGACTTTTTTCTAAAAGCTACATTTGTCCTTTTGTGTAGTCCATGGCCAAGTTTTTACGCTAGGAAATAATGACTTCAGAAAATTCAAATTTTAATAACGTGCACCCCATTAAACTCCACGTGCACCCCATAGAAACCAATGCTTAATACAAAATGTTTTAAAACAATCATTTAAACAAACACTTAGAAATCTCCCAAAAAAAATAATAATAAAATAAAAAATATTTATTGATGTGGATAGTCCAGAGGCCTGTCGAGTGATATTCTCATCCCAATGGAAATCCTCTACAGTAGTGAAAATCCCCACACTGAAAAGCATCCATTTTGCAAAAAGGCCTTACGCTTGGAAGCAAATTAGGACCACTTTTAGGATAACTTTGTTTGAAACGTTCTGGTCAATACCTTCACACTTGTTTGTGGTGCTACTGTGATCGTAACCTTGGAGCTGAAAGTCGTTTTTTTCGTCTCGGTCTTCCTCTCCGTATTTTCCGAGCTGAACTTTGTACTGAAATCTCCACTAACGCCGAAAATCGGTGGCAGACCCACAGTAAAAGAGCTATTACATTCCGTGACAATCATGTTTGTCATCGACAAGGTGTAGGTATCTTCAAACTCGGTCTGATATAAACAAATTAGAAAGATGATTAATTGATTTCTATTCACCACTCAGCAACAAACTGAACTGCACCTTCATGAACATTTATTTTTCACAACGTTTGTTACATATCCTGTTCGTAAGTCGATACGTAATACGCGCACGCATTGGTAACGCGCTTTTTCTTTTTTCTTTTTTTTTGGCTAATTCCGGTTCCAAAACTAGCACACTGTTTTGTATAATTTAAGCTAAATTTCTTTATTTTCACGTTCTAAAGCGATTCTTGAGGCAGAAATTATCTTGAGTCTTTACAACACATACGTTCAATGCAAGTCCCAAGCTGTCTAATTTATTGCATAAATCGTTAAAGAAATGGCTCATCAAGGCATTTCCAATGGGCTTTTGATGATTGTTGGAGCCAGCACGCGTGAAGTGGGCGTAGTTCAATTTCAAATTAAGTCACACAGGATAGAGCCTGTATGACATAATCAAAATGTATACATTAATCCGATTGGTGCCCCCAACCGAGAACTGTGCCCCGGCATGCTCCCCTGCCCAGAATTCGGATCCCTAATAAAAACATAAGTAAAGACTGTTTGCGGTGACACCACGTGAAATTTTCAATTTGGTAGTAATTAGTTCTGAAAAGAACTGGTGGTTACAACTCCACATTTAGATCATTTAACTCTGATTGTCTTCAGGAGAAAGAAAAACACAATAATGACCTTTAAAATGTCTCTCAAGTTCGTCAATAAACTAAATAACCCAAGTTACGCACCTTGGCTTAGCATAATTGTATACTCAATTGTACACAATTGTAATTCGAATGTCAGCGGAAACAAATACACAGGAATAAACTCACAGGTTTTTCGAAGATTCGTTTTAGGTCCGTGGTTTCTGGATTGTGCAACCACTCTGTGTGGACAGGACCAGGTTTCTCCCCGTCTCTGGTCACCGCTTTGTATCGCACATTCTCAACTCGCACGTTGATCCTATAACTAATAAAATACAGTAAAATATATATAGTAACAATTAATTACCCGTTACTGAAGGAAGGCTCTTGTCTGTATAAAATGCAATGAAAGGTGGTGGGAGTGGAGGTTGATGGAGATTCCAATCCAATGACCGATCCTGACCGTCAACCCCGTCCTCACTGAGCAAAGCCTTTTTAGTTTTGAAACTTGAAACAATTTCATAATGCTAATGCGTGAGTTCGAGCGCATGTGATATAAAAGCCGATTGGCCATCGCGGCTGTCAATCAGAATCCAGCACGTTTTTTTTTCGTTTAAGAATGATATTATCTTTCAAAATTCGTTATCTTTTTTGTAGGTCGTGTTATAGCCAAACACGAGCTATATATCTTGAAGCGAATAGCCCTCATTATTATCCATTTATACTCGGACTCATTAATGGATGAAACTCAAGACACAACTTTGTGAGGTTTCGCCACAGCTTAAAGTAATAAGTTTTATTATAAACTTATTCGCCAGATACCGAATTGATTTGGGCAAGCTGGCATCAAAAACATTGGGCTAACAGGCCCAAAGAAACAACAGATACAATGGACACCCAGGTCCAACGTACATGTACGTAACTACCATTTGGCACCCAGGCCAACCATTAATGAATGGGCACCCAATCCCAGGGCTAATCAGACCAGAACCAAATTATATGGTCAAAATCTGTGGGTGACAGCCATGTTTGTGCTATGGAAGATACAGCACATCCCACCCCCTGAAGTACATAAGAGGGAGTGGCTGACCCCTTACAAAGTTAAAATCACAGTGTATTACAAAACACTACCAATATCAGTAACAATATCAGTAACAATAACCATAACACTAATGACACATGTAAAATCATGTGTGTATTAGGAGTTGGCTGTCTTCGAATCCTGTTATTGTTAAAGACGCCACACGTGCACAGCACGCCCCAACAGGAAGAAGAAAGCCCACCACTCAATTAATGTAACCAATACACTGGAGTCAAATCTTTAACACTGAATGTGTGATGCAATGCATGAGACAAAATCAGACAGGAGTAAATTAGTACCTGCAACACTGAGGATGACCCCATCGTATAAAAATAGTGCATGATTCCTCCAGTAAAATTTGTCACGGGGCAAGAATGAAGCCCCAAACAACCTGCAACGAGAACGCGCCCACCTGTTAACTGACCGGCGGACATGTTCCATGGCCTCTTGATCATTTGCCCAAAGTAAAATAGGCGTGGCAGAATAGCTGACCACACCAGCGTAGTATGGGGGTAATTGTGATGACAAAATTGCATGAAATAGGCAATGCGCTGCCTCATTTGGAACATGTCTGTACAGACCATGTCGTCCGTACCAATATGAATAATTATAATATCCGGGTATCGTGACCTCATAGAGTGTAGCAAATTAGGGAGATCACACAAACCAGCCCCACCCTTGCCTTTCCAATATATCCTTACAGGAACATCCAGCGGTTGACGAGCACGACGAACAATTGAGTCACCCACTATCCAGACTGTTGCAGGACCTAATCAAATAAATATATTTCGCCAAAACTGTAAATTGCAATTATTTCCCAAAAGGCAAAGTATGTGGGCGGATATACCTAAGAACTACTTGAACGCCAACGACCCAAATCTTGTATGTGTGACAAGGAACCCCTAACGCAAAAGCAGTTGTTGCTGCCCCAACTGAAATGAATGGGTTTGGAAGTTTGCCTATGAGCCCTAAGTGTAGTATGTGCTTGTTTAAGCACAGCACTGAATTGAAATCTCGTCAGTGGACTCCCATCAAAATGACAAAAGAGTATACCCTGTTGTTTGGGGCGCATCATGACAAAAGCATGCAATGCTTGGACTGGGCAAAAGTGTGTTTTGTCAGTAACTTGAGCTAACTTGATGACTTGGGGGGACCCAACTGATTGACGGTCTTACGCGCACGGAATGTAATTTCTACTGAATGGCCTGCCTGTTGAGTAAAGCAGAAAGTGAAATGTCTCCTACCATGAGGACGGACTCCTGCACAGTCTGTTTTGAATTTGCTGTAAACTCCCCAACCCTTGCATGAAACCAAAGAAAGCAGAGAGCATTGCCGCTTTGAACATGGCACTTTCATAATGTGATGTGCACACACTAATGGTAATGATTCAATGATGTTTAACAAAATGAGCAGTGAAATTGGTACTCTACTGTCACGTTTGGGAGTATCCTGACGGGCGCCCTCAAGAAGTTTGGAAATGATGAAATCTTTATGTAGGGTCTGGCCAACCATGAACTTTATGAAAGTGACCACACCCTGTGATATAAGTGGTAATTGTTGATGGCGCCAAGTTATGCAATGACAACCAGGCCAGAAATTCCCGAATCGTTTGAACTGACGTTGGAAACAGGTTTGCATGCTGGCTTTGCTGCAAAAACCGGGAAAAAGCATGCCAGCCGCAGGTATAAGCCTTGTGAGTGTTTGATGCCCATGCCAAGGATAACAAACGCCTTATCTCTGACCCTACCATACTTGGGGAAGAAAAGGTAAGGGGGTCATGTGTGGTGCTGCTTGAGGTGCTACAACATGAAAACGATCCACCTGAAAACGTGAAAGAGAATCAGCAATATTATTGTCCACCCCTGGGACATGAACAGCCTTAAATGCAATGTTAAACTGGAGGCACTGTAGTACAACAATTCGAAGTAGGTGCATAATCTTGGGGCACTGAGAAGTCTGGTTATTAATTATATGCACAACAGCCATATTATCAGAATGAAAGCGCACCTTCCTATTGCCTAATTGGCCAGCCCAGCATTTTACTGCTACAACAAGTGGATAAAATTCTAGAAAAGCAATGGACTATGGATTGGCAAGGACAGATGGTACAACGGCCCTGCGTCCACTGTTCCCGAAAAAGCACCAAAACCAATACTTGCCGCCGCATCTGTAAACAGTTCCAACGTTTGATTAGATTCCCACTCCACACCGATAAAAAGCAGATACGCCATTAAAATTAGTTAAGAATTCCAGCCATTGCCAAATCCTGTTTCGCCCCACAGAAAGACGTACTCTGTGGTGAGGTTTAGTTAAACCTTGTCAATAAAATTAAACGCCGAAGGAAAGCTCTCCCCTGAGCCACTGCCTTACACACAAAATTCAGTGCACCCACTAATGATTGCACTTCTACTAAAGTGACTCTTTCTTTGCCAGCACATGCTTTATTTTCCCTTTAAGTGTTATAACTTTGCTTAGTGGCACGCGCACCTGCATTTGCTGAGAGTCAATCTCTAACCCCAGATAAGTTATTGACTGCAATGGACCTACAGTCTTCTCAATTGCAAGAGGGACCCCCAGTTTTGAACACATGTTTACACTTAAACCATGATTTGTCAACAAAGAAAAAATCATCCAGGTAGTGAGTGATAGATGACGACCTGGAAACTTTACAAATGCTAAACTCCAGAAATGTGCTAAATTTCTCAAACAGGGCACATGAGATTGAACAACCCATTGGCAAACATTTGTCGAAATAAAATTTCCCACGAAATGTAAAACCCAGTAACTCATAGTCTGTCGGTGCCACTGGGAGCAGTCGAAAGGCAGATTTAATATCGGACTTAGCCAACCATGCCCCTTGACCCACGTTACGAACTAATTCGACTGCTTTATCAAAAGAAGCGTAACGAACGACACATTTGTCCCGATCAATAAAGTCATTAACAGACCCCCCAGCTGGAAATGAAAGGTGATGTATCAAACGGTAAGTATTAGGCTCATATTTGGGCACTAGCCCAATAGGCGAACATTGTAACTGGGGAAATGGAGACCTGTCATATGGTCCCGAGATCCTAACAAGGCTTTGTTCTTTCTCAATTTTTTCCAAAACAACATGAGGGAGCTCTTTTGCAGATTTAAGGCAGTCAGCAACCCGGCCAACCCGAGGGCCATTATAGCCAAGTGAAAAACCAGAAGTAAACCCTTTCTGTAAAATACCTGCATCTAAAACATTAGGGTACCCAACCAGCATGTCCCCCAGTACATCTAGCCTAATTGGTGTTGGGGGCACGAAATGCATGAGGTTGCCCAGATCCCACCCCCATTCCAACCTGTGCTTTGCCAACCGCAGCATGCGCTGTTTTCACGCTAGGTGCAGATGGACGAAGGAAGCCCTTATTGCCATTGGTTGTAGCCCCTGCACTTGGAAGATTACTGCGGCACACATGTGCACCATGACTGCCCTGGTAACACCTGGTGCACTTGTGTTGAAAACGGCATGCCTTAAATTGACAACCCTTAAAACTGTTGAATGCAAAACAAAGGCCTTGTTTTGGACCCTGGGACCCAAAAGAATTGGAACTACTGGATGGGATGTTGTTTATATGGCTTGTCACTGCTGCCGCAGCAACTGTGAGCCACAACTCTGTGTCAACCATACCCCATGAACGTGCAGGGTTAGATTCCTGCCGCAATCTGAATTGCTCATCGTAAGCCTTCCAACCCCACCCAGGAAATTGAAGGGCTGCTGTACGAATGGTTTCTGCATATTTAAGCAATTCACCCCAACGATTTGGATGCTTCATGAGAAAGACTGACATGTAGGTGAAAAAAAGATTGCCACTTGTCAAGGGAGTCAATCTTTTTCGTGGTTTAGCAGCTCGCTTCACAACCATCCTACCCCACCAAAGTGAACTCTAGTTCTGGATTTTTATCCCTCAAAGAATTAATAGAAGCTGAATTATCCTGAAACAACAGTGAAAAATCAATGTACATGCCTTGCCAAATCTTTTCTTTGATAGCAGTAGGAAGTAGGGACCCTAATGGGGCACAAGAACTGACTGTTGGCAAAGGCTGTGGAGAAAATGAATGCAATGGTGTACACGCATCTACCATGTCAACTAAAAGGCCCGCCCTTTCACCTGAAAAACCACTCTGAGTAATGTTATTGTTAACCAAACTACCTGCCACTGGAGCCTGTTGAAAGCTAGAACAAGAAGGATCATTCAGGATACTTGAACTGTTCCCTATGATCCTGGCCGCTGTGTTGGCAGTGTTCCAATTATTAGATGTTAGAGTCATATTTGCGTGACTATCACTGGTGTCGGTGTGCTGTTGGTTGCTTACTTGCCATACTTGAGAGGGAGCCTGGGAATTGGTCACCACATGAAAGTTGGAAGGATTACCAGCATTAGAAGACCCTGCACCATTGGATGTCACAGTGGGGACCACAGGGGGCATCACAGTGGGTGACGTCACTGACGTGGGCATCGCAGAGGGAGCTACAGGGTCAGCGGGAAGCACACTGGAAAGGGTCCGTGCCAGTGCTCTTGAAGATCGCCTTACCGGTTTCGGTTTCCGTCCCCGCTTAGCCGGCTTAGCGGATTCGGTTGCCTTTTTCCGCCGAGGCATTGTTATTCAGACCAGAAGATTTCTTGTCGATGCCAAATGTTTCCAATGTCAATGAACTGGAGCGTAGGCCTATTTGTCACTCCAACTCCAAATAATTAAGTTCCAAGATTACAGCGATGTGAGAATGTACAGTCCAAAGTTGGTGTGACCCAAGCCGCCAATCCTTGTATTAATTAATAATTGCAGCAATTCCAGGAAAAAACCAAGGTTGAAGCCGCCGAAGTCCATACACATTACGTCAAACTAGGCCTATTATACTCCACCGTGAACTTTAAATGTATTATTTACTGCTAGTAGTAGTACATGTAGTACTCAGTGCTTTGTTACTGTTAGTGTTAGTACTATAGTATAGGCCTTGTGCAATTCCAGGCAAAACTTATTCCAATAGAAAAGGCTAAATCACTGCAAATCCATCCGGATAATAACTCCAGGTTCAGTTAATTAAATCCCAGTGAAGAGACAGTGCAGATCCCGTCAACTAAATTCCAACAACTTTTATTCCAAAGTAAATAAACAGCATGTAAATTCCCGGAAAATAAAATTATCCAGCTTGCACAAAAGCTGTGACAGAATGAAGCATACCCAGTGCATTCCCTCCAAAACCAACACTGGATTGCAAAGCTATGCCCTGATTGGTCAAAAGCTATGAATAATAAGTACTCCACCTGCACCTGATTGGTTAAAACTCTTGGCTATGATTGGACCAATTCATGAATAATTAAGGCTTGGATCCTCCACAGGATCCCAATTTCTGAAGCAAAGTTGAGTTTGCATGTGTTACAGTGGCACAGAGTGTTCTCATAGAACATTTACATATCACTTATACAGGGGAGTGTACATTTTAAAACAAAGCCATTTAA
The DNA here is from genome assembly GCA_029582265.1 of Zoroaster sp. YZ-2022. Classification (NCBI taxonomy): domain Eukaryota; kingdom Metazoa; phylum Echinodermata; class Asteroidea; order Forcipulatida; family Zoroasteridae; genus Zoroaster; species Zoroaster sp. YZ-2022. The sequence continues at coordinate 58,472,924 of CM055816.1, read as the reverse complement.
ACTATAACAAGAAGTAAACCTGTGTTTCCCCGAGCATAAATGATTCCGTCAAAATACATTCATTGTGACAAAATCTCTTATTATAGTTACTGAGGGTCAGGTATACTGTGTTCATTCTTTCTTTATTACACTAAAAATTATCAGCGTCCGGCATTGGTCACTTGTGTACTTAAACTAACGTTAAAATTATTGTTTTGGGCTGCGGCGGAAAAGTGTTGAATTGTTTATATTGGTAGTAAGGGCTTTATTAAGTGCTCACATGAATTTAATGGGGAACCGCCATCAATTCATTTCGGAACATAATTATCTTAAAACTATGTTTATCGCAATTATTTGGTGAACAGTGTAATTTTAAAGCATTTGTTTACCTTTCGTCAAAGAAAATAACAATATTCTGATGACGAAAGATATTATAAATTAAAATAAAAACAATAATAAAAAGAAATCCTGAAGTTGCCGGTAAATTACGAGAATACGGGTCACATGCCTCCATCTTTAACATTGGTTGGTAGACATTTTGAGGAGTGAAATAATAAAGTAAAAAAGAAAACTGAAATAACATCCATGCATGATGGGTCTTCTCCTGGACCAAATTACCGAGGGCCAGGAGGTGGATTCAGGGTGGAGAAAATAAGAGGGCACATACAAACGTTTAATACATTAACATGCATGGGGATAATAACACAGAACTTCCCCCTTGCCCATCGGATCAGCCCATGCAAACAATTGTTACACGGTCTATACCCTTGCCTATACTCACTTATGGTACTTAGGACGTTCCTTGAGATGTTTGTGCGTGAGGTACATATCGTACCAACTGATGGTTTGACCAGTCTTTTTCTCCAGCTCCTTGACCCATTCGGCAGCCCTGTAGTCAAAACTATTCAGCAGAACAGCCATCTAGGAGGACATGTGACCTTAAAACAGTTTTCGACTTCACAGTTGATTCTAAAATTGAATTGGACTAATCACGACTGAATTAAAAGGAATAAATATATCACAATTTGAAATGATTTGTGTAAGTACATAGTCATAGTTTTGCAGATATCCATGCTTCTGAGCACTTAAAACAAAACAGGTGGTCTTGTTTTGGAAATACAGAAAAATTGAGTGTACTGTTAAAACATAGAGAGGATCCTTTCTCTATGCATGGGTAACAAAAATATAAATATAAATATAAAAACAGGTTCCTGCTTATCCCTGATATCACATTAAGAACTCGGTGTCTAAGCAGCACTATAAGACTTAATAACAAAACCCAAAACATTCAACAAGTTTACTGAATGGGAACCACACACTAAGATAACAAGAAAAAACCAAAAGTTAAGAGTACTGACTTGTTAAAAGACCAGAAATTAACTGAGCATTTATGAACAAACCAACCATGACGTTGCATCTTATCCCATTATGACATCACAGATGTGCTCATTATAGGCACATTTTCTCTCAGCATAAAGCACAACTTCGTTTTGACCAGAGCCTAATAATATTCAAAGAGTTGCGACAACAAGTTATTTCTTTAAAACAAGGTTTTGAATTTTATATTAAAGTTATGATCCACTGATGGTAACTCGAAAAATTTAAATTATCACAGATATACCATGGTTTAGCTCAAATATATGTAAACTATAGATTTACGTTTATATCTGTTTTATGGTTTAAATAAAATAACATTTTTGCGTCAACATTATATGATATATAAACCATGAAACTACACCCTAAAAACGGATTGGTTGAAAAAACTACCAATCTAATTGGTTGACCCCATATTGGTTGTTTTTAACCAATATATTGGTTAACCAGTGACCAATATGTTGGTTGTCCGGCAACCAATCACATTGGTTCAGCCCTAAACCAATCTGTTAACCAATACATTGGTCAATAGTGACCAATATGTTGGTTGTCCGGCAACCAATCACATTGGTTCAGCCCTAAACCAATCCGTTAACCAATACATTGGTCAATAGTGACCAATGTGATTGGTTGTCAAGCAATCAATCACATTGGTTCAGCAATGAACCAATCCTTTTTGGTTGACCTTGGCCACAACTCGTGACCAATATATAGGTTGGTTGTCAAGCAACCAATTGCATTGGTTCAACAATGAACCAATCCTTATTGGTTGATATTGGTCACAATTCGTGACCAAAAGGTTGGTTGTCAAGCAGCCAATCACATCGGCTCAGCAATTAACCAATATTCAATGGTTGACATTGGAATAGTGACCATAGGAAGCCACCAATCACCGTGGTTCAGCAATGAACCAATCCTTATTGGTTATTGGTTCAGACATGAACCAATCCTTATTGTTTTAACCAATACATTGGTCCACTAGTGGCCAGTTAGGTTGGTTGTCCGGTAACCAATCACATTGGTTCAACCATCAACCAATCCTTATTGGTTGCCTACAGTAGGACCGAATCCGCTATTTTGGGGGTGCAAAATGACCTGTTCCAGCTTCTCACAGGAAATTCCAAAGGGAAGTAGAACATAATTGTATAACAAAACTTTGTCAATAATAAGATATTTAATGGCAAACAAGCAATTGAAATTTCAATCCTGTTTGTCAAAGATGTCAAACATTTAATTTACTGCATTACTCTGGAATGACCCTGCATAAAAGTGGAATGACCCTGAGCCAAGAGGAGCTAGCTAGCTGCTGCATGCTAGCTGCATGCTGTGTGCATGTGATCGACATGCGGCGGCGGCGGTGTCAAACTATCACTATCAAAGTGAAACTGCTACATTCGATCCTCTACAATCCGCTGCTTGCATCCTTGTCAGTTTCCTCTGCTTTTCAGGTAGGATATATGTTTACATTTTATTTGGTATCAACATAGACAGAAGTAGTAAGTTTATAGATTATCTGTGTATGTTTTGCTTTTGAAACGTTTAATGTTTATCGTCTGTGGTCACTGTGGTCCAAAATTCACCATTTTGTAAAGGTTTAGCATGTTTAACGTTAGACATGTTAGAAGTAACGTTAGAATGAGGGCACGAATCCGATAGAATTATGGGAGAAGCTTTATTGATCCCACATAATGAAGAATTGAGAAAATGATGAACTTGTTGACTTATTACTAACAGTAACAGTATTAGAACATCAGTGATTTATTGAACTTCACTTTTAACGGTGTGTACGCGTCATATCTACGTGTGTGCATGAAGTTACTGCATGTTCTACATGATGTAGTAGTATATGGGATGACGCCATAAAACAATGTAATACTTTTATGCAAATCGGTATGCAAAGTGGAACACTGTGTGTACACGTACATGTACGTACACACAAGTAAGCAATGCAATGACATGAGTGTATGATACCGGCTGTGTGTACTGTGTTCATGAAGTATACTGCTCTACATGTACATTACTAGATGTTGGCGCCATAAAACAATGTAATACTTGTACAGTTCAATTATTTAACAAAATAAACAGTTCAACTGATAGTTCAATTAAATGGTTCACCACAGAATCAAACATTATTGTGTGTTCCAGAATGCTCGACAGTATAGATAGGTTTTCTGATAGGTTCCATATGCCTATGGCATGCATATGGTAATACATTTGTCAATTACTAATACTAGTGAGTTTTTACTTTAGAGTTCAGTTCTGACTTTTTCAAAGTTGCCATTTTGATTGAAACTATGTAGCCTACACGAAGTAAAGCATTCTGTGAAGTACATTTCAGAGGCTTCTGACCAGGGCCTAATTTCATAGAGCTGCTTAAGCACAAAAAGTAGCTAAGCACAACAAAAATATGCTTACAAGAATAAGGTTACCAGCCAAAATACCATGTCACACGTGCCATCTGTGACTGGTATCCTGCCCATTTTTGCTTAGCAGAAAATTCTTAAGCAATATTTTCTGCTTAAGCAGCATTATGAAATTGGGCCCAGTTGGTAAAGTCATTAACTCTATAGGCATGGGGTCCTGATGGTGGCAGCTAGTGGCTAGGATAGCCTTGGATTTTAGAACACAGTATTTGTGTATCACCTTCCATGGTTTTGTGAAAATATATTATTCATGTCCACAACAAATTCAAAACAGCTTCATAAATATTAGACGAGCAAGGTCTTTGACTCGTTTCAGGATATCATGCGTATTAAATTTTATTTTAGAATATGCATGTTTTGGTGTCTTTGATTAATGATTACATAAATATGTTAATGATTTTGTCTTTTAATTTCATTTTTCATTTGACACTTTCACTTAGGTAAGAATAACTGTAGTGCTGATACATTATTTTTATGATTATACTGACATCATTGTACAGCATGGTGATCTGTATACCCACATCAAGTCTATCCACTGTCAAATCTTGCGTCTCCCTTTAATTTTCCTTTAAATGCTTAGTTGCAGATCACATCCTTGAGCCCATGGACATATAGTATGTAGAGTTCGTTAAGTTCATGTACGTTGTTATGCCTGCATGTAACCTGTGACCGCCATTGTGTGTTGTACAACTAGTCATTTTGTTTACATGTACTTGTATCATGTATTCTTACCGGGTGTATGTTTATTTATTTTGTTGCAGACAAAGTGATTACCATCGCACCTAGGGATTATTTATTGTAGAGGATTATTTTATAAGGATTACTTCTTCTTGGGATTATCTCATGGGATTATTTTGAACTGTTCGTGAACTGTTCGTGAACTGTTCTCGTGTGGATTTCATACTAATTATTTTCGTGAACTGTTTTTCGTGGATTGTTCTTGTGCTGATTACTTCCATGCTGATTATATCTGTGCTGGATTATTTTAGATCGTGAAGTTACTCTGATTGAACTGATTTGAAATGTGATCTTCAATAAATTCTCCAATGACATTTTGATGAGATTTAAATCAGTTCTTCAATTGTTTTCTTTGTAACTTCGTGTGACGTGTATGAACATAGCACACTCGTCCCAAATAATATGTTGGGATCAAGTGAGCGTGGAATCACGTTTTGAAATTGAATAGGCCCATGTATCAAATGTTGAAAGAATAAATGAGAGCGAGAGAACAAGATATTCAACAACAAAATGCAACATCTGTTCTACAGTGCGTATCAAAAAAAAGGTAATCCGAATTCAGGGCGTTAATATGCCAAGGTTATTTAGTTTGACAATTTACATGTAGTGTACCAAAGAAGAGGAACTCCTCAGCTTTCCATTGATACATGTATCGATCCATTGCTGTCACACATGGCCGAGTACATTGTTATTGAAAATGGCAAATTCAAATCGCATTTTTGCAAGTTTGGGTAATCAGTTCAAGGCAGTCTGAAATGGACGCATCACTTGACTGCCTAGATGATTATGTAAGATTTTTAAGCTGGTGCGGTAATCGTCTGTTACGACATCCTTTTCTTCAAGTTGGGTATTTAAGAAGGGCCTGGGTTTAGGGACAGGTAGTTGGAAAGATGGTACAACTAACGACTGAACAGCGAGTTTTCGTGATTACAACATTTCACCAAACTCACAGTTTGCAGCAAACTCGCGATGCTTTCAGGGAACGTTTCCCAGAACGGGAGCCCCCAGCAGCCAAAACCATCTGGGCGAATGTTAGAAAATATCAAGAGTATGGCACTAGCCTCAACCGCAACAAGGGGAATTCTGGCAGGAGGCGCACCGGGCGATCAGAAGGGAACATTGCAGCAGTAAGGCAGCAACTTTTGGAGCCAGGGACAACAGCGCAAGGCGAAATGGGCTGAGATTGCCTTCGGCGACATTCAACAGAATCACGAGATTGGACCTCCACCAGCATCCATATCGGATTCACATCCGACATCAACTTACGCCAGGAGATTTTGCTAGAAGGCTGGCGTTTGCCAGATGGTTGATAGCCCGTACCGAGAGAGATGTCAATTTTCTGCGGAATCTCGTAATCGGCGACGAAGCTGCTTTCTCCATGAACGGCAAGGTCAATACGCATAATGTTCTTGAATATGCACCAGCAAGACACCCCCCAGAATTCAATGTTGAGGTTAACATGAGTCGACAAAAGTGGACTGTTTGGTTAGGACTTTGTGGAAGTGGTCAGCTGATCGGACCGTTTTTCTTTCAAAGGAATGTATCTGCAGATGCTCAATGATAACGTTTTACCGCAGCTGCAGGAACACTTTGAGCGACAGGTTCGTGGGGTCTTCAGACAACTCTGGTGGGCCGGCCCAAGATGGCGCCCCAGCACATCGCCTTATCGCTGTCCGAGATCGTCTGAGGGAACTCTTTGGCGAACGAGTCATCGCCGTCAACCATGAGGTGGAATGGCCACCAAGATCACCTGACCTCACACCATGTGACTATTTCCTTTGGGGACATTTGAAGAACAATGTGTTTGCAACCTCCTCCCGTGATCTTGATGAATTGCAGGGCCGTATTCGAAATGAAGTGGATACTTTACGCAATAATCCGGCTATGGTGAGACGAGCAGTGCAGGACATGCTCCGTCGCTGTCAGCTTTGTGTCGAAAGGGGAGGTGGACATGTTGAAAGTGTGGGTGCATAAAAGGGCAATGTTAGAAGAGATTCTTCTTGAATAATGTCCAGTCATTCCTAAAGAAAATCTGGTTTATCATACTGACTTTCACTAATTATCCTGCCTTGCACTGATTACCCAAACTTGCAAAAATGCGATTTGAATTTGTCATTTTCAATAACAATGTACTCGGTCATGTGTGACAGCAATGGGTCAATAAAGGTATCAATGGAAAGCTGAGGAGTTCCTCTTCTTTGGTACACTACATGTAAATTGTCAAACTAAATAACCTTGGCATATTAACCCCCTGAATTCGGATTACCTTTTTTTTGATACGCACTGTATAAAAGTGTCGAATGCCTGATTGTGTTTTTGTTACCAAATCTGCAGTCAACCATGCAGCCAAATCTCATTTTACCCTAATTTGCTGTGTACATGAACATCAACATTTCAAGGGCATATATTTACAAACACCATATACATTTAATTTATACTGGGTTTTTTGTTTCCAACAAAATTACTCATTTTTTTATATAACCAAGGGTAACACATAAGTAAGACTAATTGCAGTGACACCATGTGAAATTCTCGATTGAGTAGTAATTAGTTCTGAAAAGAACTGGAGGTACAACTTGACGTTTCGATCAGTGTGCTCTGACCGTCCTCAAGACATGGTGTCACCGCAATTAGTCTTACTTACTTATTATATGGATAAATGGCGCTTTATATCAAACATCCCACAAAATATTTCTGTCCAAATGTAGTGAAATGCTTTCAAAAATGAATTGTTATCATCCGAATACAGAAATTACACCTTAAAATGAATACGAACAATATATACATACGTATTCTTGTTAACAACACAATCAAATAAGCAGAAACTTTTCAGGTTGATTCTTATTATACATAATATCCTGATTCTTATCAAGTATGGATGCCTTTACAGACATCTTTACAAAACTGTATTCTGGCATAAATGAGTGTGCACATTGTTATCGATCTTTGCTTTTTGTGTTGCTAATTTCTTTGACTTTTGTTGACAGACGAATCTTGCTTGCTTAGTATAGCTATAGCCCTTATCATCTTAAACACAGAAGAGATGATCTTACCTTGCGATTCAGTCAGAATCTCCCTCCCGTGCAAGTGTTCGAGTTTCGCCGATACAACTGATACAAACACAGTGTGCACAGTGCCTCCTCTCAGCTTGGGGTGGCGTTTTTATTATGTATGAAGTCACACCATAGGAGTCACTAATTGCAGTGTCATAGGCCCACAACATTTCATTGGCTAAAAGAAAGGGCACCCCAAGGGGTGTGGCCAACGAAAATAATTAGTCTCCTGAAACGCAGAAACAACAACCTCATCCCAATGGGGTGACGTGACTGAGTGGTTTAGTGCATCGGCCTTTTTTCTATAATAGCAATTGCCATTGAATACAAAACTAAGTCAAATTACATTTTAATAGTGAAAACAGGAAGACATAAAATGCTGTTAACCGGATCAAAACCGGTAGCATAATTATTAATAGAAGTAGGCATGGTAAAATGTAGGGCATGGGGTTACTAAAATATAGACTATTATAGAATTTATCATAACAATTAGGTATTGGTATTGAACATTGGTAATATTGGCAAGTCTGCTTCTACGAGTATACTTACTCTGTTTGATTCAATAATTATTATAATTATATCTCCGAAATCCAACTATTTTTTCTGCATGGTCCCAGTTGTCAGTGTGTTGAAGTTCTCGTTGTTAATCCCTGATCAGGCCTCTTTCAAGTCTTTGAACAATGGGTTTCAGGGTTCTTGACATTGCTAAACAGCTGCTCCCATACAGTACCAACTATGAGTTCTAACACATGGTGATGACAGGCCAGGAAGGATGCTTGCCTTTCTAACTTCTTCTCTAGCAATTTGGCGGCACCCTTGTGAACACCAGTGTTACTAACTGTGGTGTAGAATACCAATGCCATTATCGAGTTTGTCAGGTCTCATGCTGTAGCAGCTAAATAGATGCATCAGCTTTTGATATGCCCCTGGAGTCACTTATGGTAGGAACGCCAAGTAATATACCCTCCTCAAGAAGCACCAGAGATGAGCACAACCAGTGTTTCCTTAATAGTTATTCCCATTGCAACGTCCTTTACCATCTGTGTAGAGCACCAAAGTGAGGTGGTTTCTGACGAAATTTCTCCATGGATATTTGAGATAACCTTTGGCGAACTACCATACTCGTCTGGCGCGTTGTAGACCGTGAGATGGAAAAGTCAGTAAGGTCTTCTCCTCCAGTCTTGATCATAGAACAACACTTTTATATTGATTCACATGCAAGTGATAATCAATCTTGCTGAAAATTAAAACGATGATTGAGTCACTGTTAAGTCATTAAATCACTCAAATTTTCTTTAAATTTTCATGAATCAAGCCAATGTCTGCAGACGTTACGTTGTACAGGCTACACTGTGCGTATTGGTAAAACTTTGCAATTGTTTACTTTTGAACCCAAATTTTGACCCATGTTATGACCCATGTTATGATCCCTGTGGTTTCAAAGGGCTTATATTTTCTTCAGCAGTGATGCTTTGCATAAAATCACCCATCACCTTCCGAGGGTCATTATACCAATAATAATAATAATTCCCCCATTATTAAGAAGTCAACGTGATTTCGGGGCTCTTGTTGCAGCATACCACAATGTCTGAGGCCAAAACAGATATGAATTTTGAAATCCTCATGTGCAACACTATGGGAAATTAAGCAGTACAGTAAAAAAAATCGAAAAGAGTGAAATGCACCAAAATACACGAACACTAACGAACGTTAGTTTATTTGTTCAAGATTTCGTGGAATAGTGTTTACATATAAGGCCCTCTTCATTTGACTGAATTTGTCCAACTTCTGCTGTGTGTAAATAATTCAAATAAATTGAGCGGCATTCATATGGCTGTGGTTTCAAAAGTTGGCAAAGTTGGCATTAAGTATTTGTATTTGATCATGTATATGTTATGGCTTTCAATACAACTTCATGGCTTTGGAATTAAATACGGTTTTGCTCTTTAATTTTGAATTTAGTCTTATACATTTATACGTGGAAATTTAGTCACATACAGCTCTTCGTACATGACCTAATTGTTTACATTCTGCAGATATGATTATGAAGTCATTGCTCTATGAAAATGATCAACAGTCAGAATTGAATTGTTGAGCAACTATAACGGATGACGCAATCCAATTTTCAGTTCATATGCATTGCAATTCGACAAGTTCTTTATACATTTTTGGGGGGTAATATGAATTTTACTTTAAAATTTACTTTAAGAGTATACACCCATCACAACTTCTAAGTTCCCCCTAATATTTTTTTTTGAATATCTCAACAAGTATTTGCATGAATTTTGAAACTTCAAAAAACAAATGACAGAATGACATGTTCCACACAGGTAGTAATGAAATGGTTGAAATTTAATCATGCATGCACAATTGCAGTAATTTCAATGAAAATTTAGCTGAAAAAAGCATTGCTTCAAGGGCATGTTACACATGTAGTTTTCTGTAAGAACTCATGCATCAATAACAATGGTATTGATGGCTGTTTCATAATAAGAAAAGAATACTCAAAGAGCAACATGCAACATGCATGTCCATTGTTTTAGAAGGGTAGAGCAAGAGTTTAATATGGACTTCCATTCAAAGCCACTGGAAGCCATGTTGGCCCTCACACAAACCACATTTAGCAATGTGAATTCCTTTGCAGGCGCATTTCTTTGTACGTGCGTTCCTTTGTGAATTTCTTTTGTGTTTCTTTGTTTAGTGGAGTACTAACATGGCCCTGCGGTGGATATACCAATAGGCAACCCTCTATCCAGTCATAATAATATAGATATACTGGAGTGCCAATTTGACCCTTTCGTGGATGCCTTTATTTGTTAGGCACCAATAGGCAACCCTCTGTAGATCAGTGATCACAGCTGCAGAATTCTTTGATCACCGGAGAAATTTGGGGTCAGTTCCGTCAGGCACACTTAAAGTGTTTTACATTGGGTTCAAACATCGGTTGAAATGTACATGTACGTTACACCTTCTGGTAAGAGTCAAAGTCGGCGTATAACCCATAGTAGCCTAATATGCTACGCCGACTTTGATAATTAATTTGGTCCTATAAAATACAAAAAAACAGGAAGACTTTGTACCATAATTATGTGCTACGCCTGTTAAAGTGCAATAGCCCCCTCTTTTGATCAGTAATAACTAGTTGAAGCTTGTATAGGTAAATCCAACATGGCGGTCAGCCGTATGCATGCTCGAAGTAAAGTTATGGTGATTGAAAGAGATAATACATTGTTGGAGGTGGGCCTTAGATATTATGACTACTGACAATGACAATAAACACATTTTGAAAGAAATATGACTGAACACAAAGTAAGATAATTATTATCAATTGTTCATGCAACGTTATTTAATATTGATTAAACTTGAATCTACAAAAAGTAATAATCAATTATTCTGATTCTGTACCTTTAAACTGGCTAAGTAGTTTTGAAAATAGAAAGGAATAAGACACGGCCCCAGATGTAGATAAATATTACACAGGAACATTTGTCAGTTCATTTGGCAATAATAAGGGAATACAAGTTGTTTTCCTACAGTCTTTACCGCAGGATAATGACCGATTTGGGCGTGGCCACAGGAGATAAAATCGTCCGTGGTAAAGCCCAATACCGGTTTGGTCGACTTGGTCCTTTATTGCCGGTGGACCAGCCCAAAACCGGTCATTATCCTGCGCTAAAGACCAACTGTCAAACTTGTATTCCTATAAACGCCAATATCGGTTTCGTTTTCAAAGTTAATTAAGCAATTTTGGTGGAAATGGGCAAATTCATGTTTTGTGGACAGACGAAACAGTCACAATAATTATGTGAGTCAGTCAGTCAGCCTGTCACAAACCAATCTTTGTCTCTCTGATTGGTTCAAATGCGCGTCACGCATCGCACACTGGCAAAATAAAACAGACACGCTACTTTGATTTTGGTAAACGATCTTAACCCCAGAAAGATTAGTTTTTTGTTTGTTTTTTCATTCTGTTCCTCATCCGTATTTTCTAGGATCTTAAATCGATTTTCATGAACGCACACAAACTTCCATAGGTCACCGTTAGGGGGCGCTATCCCTATTGTTGGTAATTTTCCTCGTTGTTTTTAAAAAACATTCCCAATAGTTTCCTTAATAATGTGACGTCACTTAGATCACCGCTATAACCAAATTAAGTGTTTACCAAAAATATGACTTTTGAAAATAGCAAGAAAATTTGATATTGCATTTTAACGTTATGACGGTCGTATTAGATTCCCAGAATGCATTTTAGCAAAATTGACCACTAAAAAGGAGAAATTTAATTGGACCTGTTCAAAATAATGGGTTGCTATAAACACTATGAACACCCATTGTATGAACCCCAAACCACCCCTTATTGCAACCCTATGGTAACCCCATGTGGACTTTAATATCAATTACATTCATATCAATTACGTAAATATCAATTATGTTAGTATATAGCAATTACTGCCGCTTCCCTATATTGGGCTAATTACGTTGGCTAATCTTATACTGTGTAAAAACCTTTTGTTAAATGTGTAGAGCTAGCTATCGCCATTATGATAATTTTACTGGTAGTTACTTTTTCGTCTGAGCATTGTGAATTTCCTTCTCGAAAGGAAAACAAGTACTTTTAAATGAAATATTTCACCAAACAGTTGTCAGAAACTTGGTTTAACAGCAATTAAGATATCAAAATAATGAAGATATCAGCAATCAAAATCAATTCAAGGCGGTACCCATCATTACTGAATTTACTTTGGGACATAATATACAAGCTTTCTTTTAATGCTTATTTTGTAAAATGTGTAATTATAATGTTGTCTCTTGCCCAAGTTCAATAGCAATAACTTTACAGATTTGATCTCATCCTAAGTCCAGTGCTTAGCAATTACAAGTGCTTGTTGGAAATAATCATGGTATATGTCCGTGAATTTACACGATTACTGCGCGTGGTGGCTGTGAAACAAATTGGATTTTGTTAACAAAAGGGCCTTGGATAGTTGAAATTATTTAAATCTTAAATTCATGGAAATGAGCACACACTGGTTGTCTAAAAAGGTGCGTTTATATAGTCTGTTACTATTAAATATGACAACAGATAATGTGTAACACTGGATGGTGGTCGGGAAATTATACCATTTGTAATGACCAATCATCGTTACGTACATCGCCTTGCTTACCAGGTTACAGTACACGTTGTTTTCAATTGTTCAGGGGGGAGGTCCTTTTCCAACCTTGCCATGTTTGCCAAATGGTGCCTACCATCATTTGTACCGTAGTCAACCGTATTTGTTATCACAGTTTTGTATATGTATTTATATTTCCATCTATCGTTGTAATTTATTTGTATATATTTGTATGTGTGAAGTCCACCTATCGCAGTATTGTTCAATTAGGAGTTGTGCTCCATAATTTGTATTAATACACAAGTTCTGAGTAAATAAATAATTCATTTATTCCTAATCCTACTCATTATTTGACCAAAAAAAAACGTTTCTTTGCTCCTGATATGACTTTCAGGGCTACTTCATAGTCAGGGATCGGGCTGGGTCTACTCATCGCCACAAATCTGGATCAGCTTGTCACCGGATGATGCAGTCGTCTTCCCCACGATGTGGTCGCAGGTGAGCAATTGCGACGGAGCCGGCTCATCCGTACTGCCCTGGATCATCCCTCTCTGCAGCGGGTACTCCTCAACTCTAACATCGGAGTCGGTGCCATGGACGCCATTGAATTTACCTTTACTGCGGTACCTGAAAAGTTAATCATAAATTGATACAGCAGTGTCTTCATGAGATGAGTGGAACGCATTGTTTTGTCCCATTTGCGCTTTACGATGCATTGGTAAATTATTTAGTGAAGTATCTCATTTGAAGGTAATTCTATTCCCTTTTAATAGGAAAATATACGGTAGGTGTATATTAATTGCCGGCGAAATAAGGAAATTGCACAGGGAATCTGCATCTTACCGTAGCTCTCCGCCGTACTGCTTGAAGACTTGGTTCGCCAGGTAAGTGATCGGGTAGAACCATAACCAATGACCGTTGTACTTCTCATCAAACCAAAAGGCAATGTAACCGCTGATGATGACGTCTGCCTCCCACGGCACAACCATCTTCCGCTCGTTGACAGTGAATACCGCCTAATGGAGAAGTATCGACGTTTTACACAACCTTTTGACTCCTGTAACGGTTGTTAGTTTTCACTGAATGCAGACAATGGGGTTTTGTACAATGCCCTAGACTCTGAGAATGGGTGCATGTTCACTGACAGAGGGCTACAACTTGCACGGTGTAATAGAATGAAACACCGGTGTTAATTGATTGACTAAACACCTTTCATTACTAGAGTCGACAATACACATTTACCACTTGTACCTTACTATTCGAGAATTTAGTCAACCAAGCTCACTAGCACTGCACACTCAGCACTCAATCGGGTGTACCATGATTTTTTTCTAAAAGCTATATTTGTCCTTTTTTGTACTCCATGGCCACGTTTTTACGGTTGGAAATAATGACTTCAGGGCCCAATTTCATGGCGCTGCTTACTGCGGAATTCTGTGCTTACGGTGCATATAATCACACGCTTTTTATGGCGCCGTAAGCACAGAATTCTGTGGTAAGCAGCGCCATGAAATTGGGCCCAGATCTTTCTAATGGTGCAGTGCTATTATAGATATAACGTGCACCCATTAAACTCACATAGAAAGCAATGTTTAATACAAAATGTGTTTTGTTAATCATTTAAACAAACACTTAGAAATATCCCCCCCAAAATTACATAAAAAACAAAATATTTATTGATGTGGATAGTCCAGAGGCCTGTCGAGTGATATTCTCATCCCAATGGAAATCCTCTACAGTAGTGAAAATCCCCACACTGAAAAGCATCCATTTTGCAAAAAGGCCTTACGCTTGGAAGCAAATTAGGACCACTTTTAGGATAACTTTGTTTGAAATGTTCTGGTCAATACCTTCACACTTGTTTGTGGTGCTACTGTGATTGCAACCTCGAAGCTGAACGTTTCTTTTTTCGTCTGGGTCTCACTCTTTGTACTTTCCAAGCTGAAGTTAGAACTGATTTCTCCACTGACGCCGAAATTCTTCGGCAGACCCACACTGAACGAGGTCTTCAATCCAATGGCAATGGTGTTTGTCAACGACCAGGTGTAGGTATCCATAAACTCGGTCTGGACGTAAACAAATCAGAAAGATGATTATTTAATTTCTATTCACCACTCGGCAACAAACTGAACTGCACCTTTATGAACATTTATTTTTCACAACGTTTGTTACATATCCTGTTCGTAAGTCGATACGCAATACGCGCACGCATTGGTAACGCGCATTCTATTCGCTAATTCCGGTTCCAAAACTGGCATACTGTTGTGTGTAATTTAAGCTAAATTCCTTTATTTTCACGTTCAAAAGCGATTCTTGAGGCAGAAATTAACTTGAGTCTTTACAACACATACGTTCAATGCAAGTCCCAAGCTGTCTAATTTATTGTATAAATCGTTAAAGAAATGGCTCATCAAGGCATTTCCAATGTGCTTTTGATGATCGTTGGAGCCAGCACGCGCGAAGTGGGCGTAATTTATGTTCAAATTAAGTCACACTTACCACCAGGATAGAGCCTGTGTGACATAATCAAAATGTATACATTAATCCGATTGGTGCCCCCAACCGAGAACTGTGCCCCCAGATGCTCCCCTGTCCAGAATTCGGATCCCTAATAAAAACATAAGTAAAGACTGTTTGCGGTGACACCACGTGAAATTTTCAATTGAGTAGTAATTAGTTCTGAAAAAAACTGGTGGTTACAACTCGACGTTTCGATCATTTTACTCTGATTGTCTTCAGGAGAAAGAAAAACACAGTAATGACCTGTAAAAAGTGTCTCAAGTTCCCCAATGAAAATCCTGAGCCCCTTCTACGTCCCCCATAAACTAAATCAACCCAAGTTAATACGCAGCTGGGCTTAGCATAATTGTACTCAATTGTACACAATTGTGATTCGAATGTCAGCGGAAACAAATACACAGGAATTTGCTAATCAACTCACAGTTTTTTTGAAGGTGTGTTTCAAGTCCGTGGATTGTCCATTGTGGAACCACTCTCTGTAGACAAAACCCGGTTTCTCCACGTCACTGGTCACCGCGTTGTATCGCACGTTCTCAACTCGTACGTTGATCTTATACCTAATAAAATACAGTATTATATAACAATTAATTACCCGTTCCTACAAAGGAAGGCTCTTGCCTGTATAAAATGCAATCAAAGGTGGTGGGAGTGGAGGTTGATGGAGATTCCAATCCAATGACCGATCCTGACCCTCACTGAGCAAAGCCTTTTTAGTTTTGAAACTTGAAACAATTTCATAATGCTAATGCGTGAGTTCGAGCGCATGTGATATAAAAGCCGATTGGCCATCGCGGCTGTCAATCAGAATCCAGCGCGTATTTTTTTCGTTTAACAACGATATTATCTTTCAAAATTCGTTATCTTTTTTGTAGGTTGTCTTATAGCCAAACACGAGCGATATATCTTGAATCGAATAGCCCTCATTATTACCCATTTATTATAGACACTAAAAATTATCAGCGTCCGGCATTGGTCACTTGTGTACTTAAACTAAAGGTAAAATTATTGTTTCGGGCTGCGGCGGAAAAGTGTTGAATTGTTCATATTGGTATTTAGGGCTTTATTAAGTGCCCACATGAATTTATTGGGGAACCGCCACCAGTTCATTTCAGAACATAATTATCTTAAAACTATGTTTTAAAACTATCGCAATTATTTGGTGAACAGTGTAATTTTAAAGCATTTGTTTACCTTTCATAAAAGAAAATAACAATATTCCGATGACCAAAAAGAAATTATAAATTAAAACAAAAAACAATAAAAAGAAATCCTGAAATTGTCGGTAAATTACGAGAATACGGGTCATAGGCCTTCATCTTTAACATTGGTTGGTACACATGTTGAGGAGTGAAATTACGAGAATACGGGTCACATGCCTCCATCTTTAACATTGGTTGGTAGACATTTTGAGGAGTGAAATTACGAGAATACGGGTCACATGCCTCCATCTTTAACATTGGTTGGTAGACATATTGAGGGTGAAATAATAAAGTAAAAAGAAAAATGAAATAACATCCATGCATGATGGGTCTTCTCCTGGACCAAATTACCGAGGGCTAGGTGGATTCATTCTGGAGAAAATAAGAGGGCACATAAAAGTTTAATAGATTAACATGCATGGGGATAACAGGAGAAGTTCCCTTGCCCATTGGATCAGCCCATGCAAACAATCGTCACATGATCTATAATACCCTTGCGTATACTCACTTATGGTACTTGGGATTTTCAACAAGATGTGGACGCTTTAGGTACATATCGTACCACAAGATGTTCTGACCTGTCTTTTGCTCCAGGTCCCGGATCCATTCGGCAGCCCTGGCGTCAAAATCAGCCATCTGGGAGGATATGTGACCTTAAATCAGTCTTCGACTTGTTAGAAAACTTCACAGTTGATTCTAAAAAATTAAATTTGAATAATCGTGACTGAATTAAATGGAATTAATATTTCACAATATGAAATGATTTGTGTACGTACATAGTCATAGTTTTGCAGATATCCATGCTTCTGGGCACTTAAAACAAAACAGGTGGTCTTGTTTTGGAAATTCAGAAAAAAGATTGAGTGTACTGTTAAAACATAGAGAGGATCCTTTCTCTATGGGTAACAAAAATATAAATATAAATAACAAAGGTTCCTGCTTATCTCTGATATCACATTAAGAACTCGGTGTCTAAGCAGCACTATAAGACTTAATAACAAAACCCAAAACATTCAACAAGTTTACTGAATGGGAACCACACACTAAGATAACAAGAAAATACCAAAAGCTAACAATACTGACTTGTTAAAAGACCAGAAATTAACTGAGCATTTATGCACAAACCAACCATGATGTTGCATCTGATCCCATTATGACATCACCGATGTGCTCATGATAGGCACATTTTCTCTCAGCATAAAGCACAACTTCGTTTTGATCAGAGCCTAATAATATTAAAAGAGTTGCGACGACAAGTTATTTCTTTAAAACAAAGTTTTGAATTTTGTATTGATGTTCCGATCCACTGATGGTAACTCGAAAAATTTAAATTACCACAGATATACCATGGTTTAATAATAATAATAATAATAATGTGTGGACTTATATAGCGCACGTATCCACCAACTGAGTGGTGCTCAAGGCGCATTATATTATTACCCCTCCTCATAAGTCTCATAAATCATTCCTGAAACCATCTCAGCTCCCTGGGGAGTATACAGCTCAATTGCTGCCATTACAGCGCATATAGGGCTAATCAATCAACTCTGCCCTCACAGGTACCCATTTAA
>CM055816.1:58288720-58454456 GCA_029582265.1 Zoroaster sp. YZ-2022 | reverse complement strand
TATGCAGGGAGCGATTACATTCAAGAAATCTGCAAAGCATGTTGTTTTGGCAGAAATATTTGTATGCAATGCCGTTTTTAACCAGTTTGTGTCGGAGGCCGTGTATACACGCAATTTTTTTTTTTGCACCACGGATCGGAGAGCATCTATACACGCCAGAGGAAACCGGAATATTTGTATGCATGCTCGGTTGAGCTACGCGTGTATGGTGACATGCTCGGAAGACATGGCCACGTGCTGTGGAAGCTTCCATTAACGTGTGTGTGGGAAAAACAAACCCGCACAGGGGCCCAGAAAAAAAAACTTGTTTATTCCCGACGCGAACTGGTTAAATAGCAAATCTGGAATTTTGATGAGCAAACAGTGAATTTTGTGGATTCGAGATAATTCACTGATTAGACCTGTAATATGTGTGTGTGTATGTGTTATTCTAATTGTGAACTGCAAATCTCGAGTTTTATAATAATAATAATAATAATAATAATAATAATAATGAACATTTATATAGTGTCCATCCATGAAACATGCTCCTGGGCGCTTAACAAAAAGCGTAAAATTACAGTTTTAATCGGCAAATTGTGAAGCTTGTGTAAGCATTTTGCCGTGCGATACAAGCAAAATCGTTCACTGTTTAAGAAAAACGGTTGGCACCTTCTCACCTAATGGCATAGGGTCGATCTTCTTCCACGGGGACAGGTGCATCTTCTTGTCTAGCCAATCAGAGAACTCTTTACAGCTAGAGGTGGGCTCGTCCCATGGCAACTCTATCTCGACAAATAAATCATTGTAATTAAAACGAAGTTAACCAATATTTAAAAAAAATATGTTTTCATTTGTTTACATATAAATGTAAACAAATAAATTAATAAATGTGTTTTGCATAATAAAACAAGATATTTGTTAGTTTTTTCATAATTGAAGTTTGTTCTGTTCATTTTGGAAATTTTTATGCCACTTCACAAGCCCCCCCCACCCCCACTTTATTGGCAACTGAGTGATGTAATGCATCACGTGATATTGTGACGTCAGGTAAAGAACGATTTCCTAGCAATGCACAGCTGTTTGTTTGTGTGTGGACGTGTCCGATGCGCTTATGTCAAAACTCCAATATATGTGTATGCATACTTTCATCCTAAATTTCCTTGAATATAAACATCAGTCAAAATGTTGATATACTTGCCAAGGTGTATCTAGTGCACTTAGAAGTCAAACACTTTCCTAACTTACGTGTACGAAGTTCATTTACAGGTCAAAATGAGTCGACCATTTTTGACTGGTCAAAGCATTGTCTGGTGTTGCTCAGGGTGGTCAAAATGACAGTAAAAACCAGTCAAAAATGCCCCTGTGTGCAAATTTGGGTCAAAACAGGCAGTTGACTAATTTTTGAAGTGCAGCTATAGTAGAAGGGTTATTAAACAAAGAATTCCTCACAAACCTCCTCCTAGCATTGCTACAAGGATGATTCCACATGACCATATGTCGGCAGGCTCGGCGTGGTACTCCTGTTTCTTTAGGACCTCGGGGGCGACGTAAGGCGGCGTGCCGCAGCATTTCCCAAGTAGACGCTCTTTACCCTGATGTCGGAATACGGTGGCAAGACCAAAATCGGATATCTTCAAGTTGTCTGCGGAGAGAGGGAGAACTTTACCTTAGTGCTGGGTGAGTAGTGCGATTACTTGAGTAATCGCGAGTAATAATCGTTAATCGTACTCGTATCTTTTAAAAGTACTCGCGAGTAGTAACACATTTTCGAGTAACGACTGATTCTTTAGTCATTGTTTATTTATTAAACATATAAAATCTGAAATAATATCAGATGTTTTCAGAATAATTATCCTAAACTATAATGTAATGTTAAAAATGTGGTCAATACTTGTGATTAATCGAATAACTGAACGAGTAATTGCTGTGCGATTACTCGAGAATTTTACTGATCGTCCAACACTACATTAAATTAAATGAAAGAGTTCTTGCATCAGGGATACTGAACAATTGATTTAGTTTAGCACTGTAAACTCGGTGCTTTTGGGTATCGAATCCACAACCTCCTGCTGACAGAAATCTCTTCAGAATGAAGCTATGCCAAATAGGCTGGCACCTGTATGACGTGTTAATCTACTGAGCTTACATGGCCATAAGGAACCAGACAAAAGATGGCTGCAGTGTGAAAATAAAGGATGTAGTGGATTCAAGATTTTTTTTCTTTTTTTCTGCAGACACTTGAAAGCACCACATAATATACAGTGCTGAGCTAGGTGGGTGCATGAAAATAATCATATAAAGAGTAGTGCTGGTCAGTTATCCGGTTAACTGATGCCCACACAAACTAGATCGTCCATTATTATTTGGTCAGGGTATTCTAGCGCTCGAGTTACAGCTGCTTCAAACGGGTAAGATTTCACCCATTTAGAAAAGATCATTGTCTGTGCAGTGACGGGCATTCGAGTTACTGGACAGTGTGTACAGAGACGGAAACCTTATATTTGGGCTAGCTTTATGGATATGTCTAGAAGTAAATTGAACTGAATGACCTGTGAAACCAAAATAAGAATTAACAACGCTGGTATCAGAAGTACACCCTAAAAAGGGGCGGTCCTTACCATTTTCATCTAGGAGGAGGTTTTCAGGTTTTAAGTCCCTGTGTGTCACGCCTTTTATGTGTAGATATTCAACACCAGCCATCAACTGGCCAAAGTAACGATGTGCTTGTATGGGATGCATACCAGCATCAGGTTCTTGAAATTAAGGGGAAAAAAAGCCAAACATTTGTTGAGGAATGTCACATATATATATATTCGATATCACATTTATTCTCATACTGAAAAAGTTTATCACATGGTCTTTACCACCGGTATATCCACCTTGGTTCCTCCTATTAGGAGAATTATTTTCAGACGCTTGGGTTCATCGAAAACTAGGATACATTTTCCATGCCCTGTCGAAAGTCTACTCTGATTATGACGATACTCAGTGAACGATTTCCCCTGTATCGCATCGCAAAATGCAACGCAATTTGGACAATCTGTGATGGAACAATACATCGCAGATTTTGCGATACAAATTGCGACAGATTTTTGTTCACTATTGTGGTTTAATAATAAACATTTTTGAAATCATATTCAATAAACCTTTCCCGAAATAACGTTTACATGTATATTTCCGACCAAAAAATATCAGTCGAGATCCATCCCGACTGGGTTTGTTTCCGTGTGTCCAGACCATGCCGGGGATACGTCCGTGGTCAACGATGACATCACGACGCGACGGTGTTAAGGCAATAGTGAACACGTGCACTGGTTTTACCTATGTGTATCCGTACATGCAACTTTATTTCCCAGCAATCTGATTTTATCCACAATATCTAAAATTCTATGTGCATGCATTTTTTTCTGCTGATGAATTAACTACGGGTGAAATTCCCGAAATGGAAAACACGCAACAACCGCCCATTTTTTTTAAAGCTTCGAACATGTTTATTTTTTCTTCTGCTGAGTTTGGGGGTTGGAACATGATTGAGCAATTGAGCCACCCCTATACACAATAGTACCATGTTCAGTTCACACAAGCGCTTTCATACGATCACTACAGCCATATTGAAAGGAACTCTAGAAACATTACAACTTCGTTTTATAATAAAAGTTTTTGAACATTTAACAAAATGAGCATTCATTTATATATGTAGTGGTGAGATTTAGAATCATTTCGGCACACAATATGATTGCACTTTCAACCACGGTGGGCCACTCATTTTTCTGACAAATTTTTAATAATCAAAATCAAGCTTGATCATACCACAAAGTAACGTTCACTTTGAAAATCACCCGAACATGTCGCAGTCGGTAATTTGTTTTCGTGATATTGTCCGTTTCATCGATCGATATAACAATGTAAACAAAAAGGAAAATGGACGGAGGACTAAGAATTGGCCTAGAAGAAAGAAACATGTGAATTTTTTTAACAACTGTGGCTCAATTTCTGGACACTAAAGATGATTATTTCTGGTCAAATTTGGACATTCATATTATGAACCAAACGACAGTAAAGCCTTGAAAAAAAAAAACACCTTTACCTATGCACACTACATATTGTAATTTTAAGCATTTTAAATTTGCTACACAAAATTCACAGATTGCTATACAGAAAATTATTTTGCTATGCAAATTCATTTTTTGCAATGCAGTTCTGTTAGATGCAAAATTTTGAACGAAATCGTTCCCTGATACTGTCCCTTTAAATAAACATGTACTGGTTATGAACTTGTATTTAAGGACAGCAGAAGCATTGAGGGACTGGGGCTATGTGTGACTGGACCAATCCAACAAACCCAATCCGATAATTATTTGCGAGGCTGCTGACCTACCGATTCTGTCAAACAGTTCACCGCTGCTCATGTACTCCAGGAAGAGGTACTGGATGCTGCCCTCCTTGCGCTGGCCGTAAAAACGCACAATGTGCTCGTCGTTCATCATCCTGTGAATGCAGACCTGGCAAAGGGTCAAAGGTCAAGGGTTATTACTAAGACTAATAATGCATTTATAATGTGCCGTCTATCTAGGCATGCCTATTCCGAGGCGCAACAATTAACACAGTATGAACATTACCAGATAACACAATGCGCAGGTTGTCTGCCAAGAATGTGTTTCACCAAATGGGTTTCTTCAAAAAACATTAGGACACACAGTGTTGTCATGAAGATTTTAAGGTCAAGATGACGTGATAGCGGTCTATTGGTCAAAAATCTTGCAAAAAAAACTTGCATGTTTTTATATCTTATACGTGGTGGTGAAACTTGTGGTAGATTTCAGAATGGACATTGCTTGATAGATCCAACCTCAAGGCCTAAGGTTGGAGCTATGTCTCGTATCAAGGCCTTCATACAATTCGGCGTCAAGGCTATGTGGGGACGAGTGTGGGTCTATTATTCTGTACCTCCTTCCTAACATTCTCCGCTGCTCCTTGTGCCTTGTCAAGACTTAAAATCTTCACTGCCACTGCCTCCTGAGTGCTCCGATTAACGGCTAGCTTCACCCTGGTAAGAAGGGGGGGGGAAACTAAATATTAAAGACAGAATGAAATTTAAAATATTCTGATGATCGCCATAATCACAGAGGTTCTGTGGGTGCATCAAATTCCTAGGTAAGCTTGGGCAATATCAATTTTTGTCATCCACGATATATCATGAAACATATATCGCAATTTTCGATTAAAATTTTTGATTTTAACGAAATAAACTATTAACAATTATTAAGTGAAGTAGTTCGCTTTTGTTTCTCACTTCTGAAAGCTTGAAAAGACTGGCCTAATTTTGTTTCCATCGACTCACAATCGCGAATTTTATTTTGATATGTTTTTTAAATCGCAATTTGCAGATATCACGATAACTTGAAAAGGTTCATGATATTGTAACGAACATAAAAAGGTATCGTGATATTCGATATTATCGTGTTTTTGCCCAAGCTTACCGTGAAGAGGGGTAATAATGTTAACAACATCCATATTTGGTGCTACATGTACATACATGTAGTATATATGAGAATGAAATATTATTATACTTACTCTCCGTAAGCCCCCTCACCAAGTGTCTGCACAAAGTCCCAACCCTCCACAAACGGGGTGACCATATTGAGGGGAGAAACTTGACGATTAACCAGCGGATATTATTACTGTGGAGGAAGAATTAAAATCTGTATCAGTCCTTTAACGCTTCTATAGGTTTAACAATCAAAGACACTCAAAATTTGTATGTCACTCCCAACCCATTGACTTTGTGCAGTGCACTCAAATAAATGCAAGGACATGGGGCTCTGATAGGAGGTCAAACCAATACCATTCAAGTATGCAGTACATACACAGCTCTGTGTGACTCTGCATATAACTTAAGTAGGACATACACAAGTGTGTTTGACTTTGCCACTAACTCCAGCACAAAAATACACATGTGTGAACAATTGGCAATGCAACCAAAAATACTCAAGTGACTGTCTGTGGGTGCGGTGCTTACTGGGCCACATTTCAGCCTGGGCATAGGAGGGTTAACTGTCCGCAACTTACAATCACGGGCAAGTCATTGGGACACTCCCCCCTAAATGTATCTCCCCACAGTTAAAATCCCTCGGTTTGGTATAGGATTTATAAAAAAAATAAATTAAAAAAACTGTCACTACTCGGTTTAACTGAAAAAATGCTGAAGCCTACGTATAGATAAGATTATGTCCAATTCACAAAAACTGTGCACTTGATCACAGTAGCTATACATGTGTATATAGTGCATTTGAATTGCATGTGAATACCCTTAAATCGGAATTGCAGTGCACATGCACATTGACTTGAAAAACAACGTCATGCCTTCAGGAAAAATGAGGATATATGTAAAAAGTCGATGGGGGGGGGGGGTGGGGTTGATATTTTTGGTGATAAGTTTTGAATACTTTAATTTAAGTTTAATTATTTAACTAAATTCAAGGAAAAATTCTCCGTAATGTTGTCACAATACGTAAAAACATTCAACTTATCACCAAAACATCGCCCGTCCCATTAATTTTTTACATATCCTCGTACGCAAGGGTACTCATTTCTTCAAAGGGGCAATGTTGTTTTTTCAAGTCAATGCACATGCGCGCAGCAATTCTGATAAGGGTTATTCCATATTTATTAAAATGCAAACATTATTATGATGTTGCTCATTAGAATAGCATTAGCACTTAGCACAGCATAGTGTCAACCAGAGTTGGAGTTAGAGTCGGGGAAAATCTTTTTGGTTCTAGTAAATAAAATTCAGTCTGTTAAAAAAACACGGAAAGAATGTAGAATACAACCGCCACTTTTCTATCCAAATATGTCAAAAGGACATAAATTTTCCTTTAAAAGCTGATAAAGGACACACTAAAGAAAAGAACAGTGTAAAGAACAGTGTAGTCAAGTTAGGATTGGAAAAAGATATTTTGGGAGATTTTGAGCAATGAATGTATGCACATCCAGTGAGATGTTGGCCATTTTGTCGTCTGCTAAAACACATATATGCTTAGGCATTGTACACAATTTCTATCCTAAAAAATCCTCCCCTTCAGGAAATAGAGTTGCCACTGCGCATGTACAATGACCGTGTTGGTCACTAACGTGGAAGTTGACAAGATCAGACTGACATGACTGAAGAAGTCATCGTATACCAAAAATGCCTGATTTTCCATGAAATAAATATCCTGGAATAATTTGAAGTATATGTCCATCAGTTCAAAGAACCCCAGTTTTCAATAATAATAATAATAATAATGTATAGATTTATATAGCGCACGTATCCACCAACTAAGTGGCGCTCAAGGCGCATTATATTATTATCCCTGCTCATAAGGCTCATAAGGCTCATAAATCATTCCTGAAACCATCTCAGCTCCCTGGGGAGTATACAGCTCAATTGCTGCCATTTCTAGCGCATATAGAGCAAACCATCTCTGCCTTCACAGGTACCCATTTAACCCCTGGGTGGAGAGAAGCAATTATGGTTAAGTGTCTTGCTCAAGGACACAGGTGTCACGGCCGGGGCTCGAACCCACACTCTGCTGCTGGCAACACCAGAACTTGAGTTCAGTGCGCTAGACCGCACGACAATCCACTTTACGTGCATTATACAACACACGGGACCTACGGCTTTACGTCCCATCCGAAGGACGAAGCAATTATGGTTAAGTACCTTGCTCAAGGACACAAGTGTCACGACCGGGGCTCGAACCCACACCCTGCTGCTGGCAACACCAGAACTTGAGTTCGGTGCGCTAGACCGCTCGGCCACGACACTCAATGTACATCATTTATATGTATTGTGTAATTAAAGGGACGGTATCTTCATGATCACAGCAGACTTTCAACAGGGCATGGAATCGGTGTCCTAGTTTAAGATGAACACAGCGACTGCAAATTACTGGCTCATTTGTGCAGGAGCAACAGCAATATGACCTTACCATGTGGGAATTATTTTCAGTCACCGAGTTAATCTAAAACTAGCACTCTGTCTAATTCCATTCCCTGTTGATCGTGATGATATTGTCCATATGTTCTCCACCTTACTAGGTTCGAATCCCAGCCGCGACGGGGGTGCTTGTGTCCTTGAGCAAGACACTTTTAACCATAATTGCTTCTCTCCACCCCGGGGTAAACGGGTACCTGTGACTGAGGGCAGAGTTGGTTGTTGTGTTTGATTAGCCCATATGTAGGCAGATTCACGCAAACCGCCGATGGTGGCGCTATTTTTCATATCTTTTTTTTCTGTCGAAGTTGTGACCCGCCGAACTTTCATGGTAAAATTCTAATATAAAGGGTAGTCTACGGATGTAGTCACTTCTAGTGTCGATAAATGGATACTACACATCGTGGTTATCTTAATTGATCAGTCCATGCCAACTGTAACGTTGGCACAAAAACAGTGCAACTTGCGCAAAATAGACTTTGTTAGTACTACAAGGATACATTGCAGGCAAATTCGGTCACAACTTTTCAAATGAAACTGGATCTTAAAAATTACCAAATATTTAAATCAACAAAAATCGTAACTTTGCATAGGGTTAACCTATCATGACCATTGACCCCTCATTTTCTTTCTAATTTTTTGTTCTATCCAGTGATATGACATTTAAAAGCATTGAAGCAACTTCAAATTTTCATGAAACTGCCTACCATATGCGCCGAAATGGCAGCAATTGAGCTGAACCTGAATACTCCCCAGGGAGCTGAGACGGTTTCAGGAATGATTTACACGCCTGATGAGCAGGGGGTAATTATGTAATGCGCCTTGAGCACCAGTTTGGTGGATATGTGCGCCATATAATGACTAACGTTAAGTCCACATTATTATTATTATTATTATTATTATTATTATTATTATTAGGCCTATTATTATTAATATTATTATTTGGTAAGCTTGCCCAAGTACCGTGAGTAGTAACACTAACACTAACAGTACACTTTTGGCATAAAAAATAAAGTTCACCATTGTGAGATCGGCAATTTTTGTGAAACTTTAATTTCTTTTTATTTCTTTTTTAATAAATATTTTTGTACATATGATGTGGGGCTAGGGTCAAGGATATGTAGCCTAGGGAGTCCAGTATATTGGCCCTAGATTATTATAACAGGACTGTCCACACACACGACATACAAAGTCAAACTCAAAGTTAGTTCAGTGACTAACGTTGTCGTTAGTGACACTTTTCTGTTCCGTTTGTATTTACATATGTTCCGTTCTTCTTGGTTTTAATACTTATAATTATAAACTCACCTGTTTAACATGTATTTCTATACAATATCTTGCTTACAGATTTCATGATTTTACTGACATGATTACGTGTTAATGTATGACTGATGACGAATGACGAAATTTCAGAAACCGCGGGTCCGGTAACACTGTAAATCAGTGTGTTACATTATTTCGATCATCGGACATAATAGAACAGCTACACGTGGCGAATTTTATAGGTAAATTCTAGTGACAACGCTTGCAATTATTAATTTAACACTTTGAAATAGAAAATTAAGTCATGTGAAAATGCTTTTAATCATCAACTTATTGCATTTATTACAAATAAAAATGTGTTTTTCGTAATAATTTCCTGAAATTCGATGAAATAATAAGAAGGATGTTGAAAAACCACCCTAACGTACAATGAATCAGTCCAAAATAGTCAGATACCCTTCATGCTTAAAACCTTTTTTATATCCGTTTAACATGTAACAAAACATAAAGGTATTTTAGGTACCAAACAAGACACAAACTTGGCCAGTAAAAACGACTAGCTCCCTCTATCGCCGCACTGCATTCAGGTTTAGGCAGCGGGTCGTAAAAGCGACTGTATTTTCTAATGAACTCTTTAGATGAAGCGCTTAGTTGCGCTACCAAATATATATTTTTATTTACTGTGTTCAAAGAAATTCAAAATGTATGAGTATGCTGTCTAGTCTCTGTAAATACTCCTTCCAATGCAATTATTATTATTGATTGTTTTATGTAATGATATAAGCTGCCCGGCGGAGGGGGGTGGAGGGGGGGGGGGGAGGGTGGAGGGTAAAGGGGTTTGTTCCAGATTCGGAATAACATAGTAGGGGCCTACAACACAATACAATTATTAAAAAAAATATGCTTAGGCCTATAGCACAATTCCACGTTAATATTGTTAACTTTAGTTAACTTTATATGAAATCCTGACATGTAAATATGTCTTTAATAAAATAACTAGTGAAATGGAAAAAGAAGAAGAAGAAAAGAAACCAAAAAAGTTTAAAACAATACCCGCGGTGTATAGGCCTATAGATCAATTTAAAGAACCCCAGTTTTCAATGTAATTAAAGAGACAGTATCTTCACGATCAGAGTAGACTTTCAACAGGGCATGGAATCGGTGTCCTAGTTTAAGATGAACATAGTGCCTGTTTATTACTGGCTCATTTCTGCAGGAGCAATGTCAGCAATATGACATTATCATGTGGGAATTATTTTCAGTTACCGAGTTAATCTAAAACTATACACTCCAATTCCATTCCCTGTTGATCGTGATGATATTGTCACTTTGAGGATTTCTTAACTCACAATAAATAAATATAAAACCGAAAAGAAATGCAATTAAGTCCGACAATCATACTTCTTTATTAATATTTATAACATCATTATAGGTAATTATTTTCAATAAACACGGCATATTGTATAAAAATATAACAGTAATTTCATTACGTAATAGTACTTTATGTAATGATCGCTTGGATACGAACAGTCTAGCGTAAATTATAATTAGATTCTGGTATACCCATAATAGTTTCAAATGTTTGGACGATGTGATCAATATTTTTATTTCTAGGAACTTGCCTGTCACTCAAGTGCCTAGTCAGAATGTTGAACAACGGGGGAATATTTTTGTTAAATTACAAAAAAATAATAATCATTATAGATATTAAGTAATACTAATTGCGGTGACACTATGTGAAATTCTCTATTGAGTAGTAATTACTTCTGAAAAGAACTGGAGGTTACAACTCGAGGTTTCGATCAGTATGCTATAAGTAAGCTACAAGTTTAAAATTGTGGCCCGTTCCATCGAAATGAGGAATGTCCCTCAACACGTTTCCGTGTAAATGGACTTCCAAAGTTCACAAAACATGCACGACTGCATTATTACATTATCAATTTATCACATCCTAACACAGGAATGAAATGAATCAAAAATGAATGTTTAGTATCATCAGAAAGCCCATTAAATTCTCTTTAAGTTGGTATCCATATATCAAAATGTGAAATTTGGGGAACATTCCTCAATTCGATGAAGCGGGTCACTTATGGTTTATTTAATTTGGATCACAGCGGTGAAAGGGCCGAAAACACTCAAATTTACTGTGTTAAAAAAGTGTTTACCTAATTAAAATACAATTATTTAAAAACTTTACAAATATGTCTAATTATTCTTATAAATATAAGTCTAATACATTGCTAAAGGAGATTGCTTTATTTCTTTTAAAAATATTTATAACCGTATTATATGGACGGTGAATGGGTAGATATGACAAAACAAAAACAGTAGGGGAGGGGGAAGAAACGAGGAAAGAATACAGGGAAAGGAAATAAAATAGGCGGGGAAGGAGAGGTTTGGAGGGGTAACATGAATAAAGAATAGGGGTTAAAGACAAGGGGAGGGGTAGGGGAAGAGGGAGGGGTTGGGGAAGAGGGAGGGACAGGGGAGAGAAGAACATAGAGAAGTGATGTTATTGTTAACTTCATGAGAGTATTGTTCATGACACATAATAACATTTTTTGTGGATGGAAGCATATTATATCGCAGGAAAAATTCCATATCCCATATATTAATATTATAAATAGGCCTATCTAAAATTTGTCTTTATCTAAAATTCATACGGTATGATTTTCTTTAATTGTCAGGTATAACTAAGATTTGAGATGTAGTGTTAATGAATTATTAAAAATAAATCAAATTAAGATAATTTTGTTCTTCTGTTTCACAACATACCAGATGTTATGGTTTCTTGTCATAGGCCAATGTACATTTTGAGCCCAGCGCAGTTTGCCCTTTGTGGCTCTTTTGTAAACATACACGTCTTCTATACACCGACTACTTGAAGCACTGTGTACTCAGTGATTTCCTTATACTGAGTAGTCTCTTAATGTAAAAGAGTGAAAACCACTCTTTTAAAGAGCTATCTGGCGGACAAGTCTTTTTGAGTGTAAAACCCACTCTGATTCGAGTGAAAAATACAGTAAAAGGCTACCAATTCACTCTTTATACACTACTAGTAATTGTACTCTTTATCCACTCCGAAAAGACTTGTCCGCCATATATGATATAGCTCTTTGAAAGAGTGGTTGTCACTCTTTTACATTAAGAGAGTAAACAGGACGTCGTGGGTTCGAATCCCGCTGAGTTGTCTGTGGAGTTTCTTCTCCACAGACACTCCACAAAACACTGAATTACGTGTTTCATACATACGTCGGTGTAGGGCAAAATAAAATCAACGAGAACAATTCTGAGACGCTAGATGGCAAGCAGCAATCTATAATTACAGGTTACTTTCCATTGTTCTCAATATCATAACGTAAATAATGTGAAAAAAAACCAGATAAATCTGCTGCCATCAGCGTCTTAAAAGTCCTCCATATTTAATGTAGGATTTGAGGCTTTGTATTGTGGAAATAAATATAATTGAGTTCTTTTGGGTGAGTTCAGTCTCCTGATGACGGTTAGAGTAGACTAGTCGAAACCTTGAGAACAAACCAACCTGCTCTTCTCAGAGCCATCAATTCTTCCAAGAAGAGATCATTACAAGGTGTACCCGGAAGAACTCAACCAAAGAGAACTTCATCCATTAATCCGATTAATACATTTACACAATGGAAAGCTTCAAATTTTATTTATTTACTGTAGATTTAACTCAAACCGGTGGTTTTGGTTGATACATCTGTGTACAGAGAGTCACTGATTAACCTGGTAATATTAACTACAAATTAAACAAAGTATATGTCAGTCTTTATCATGGAATAACAACCAAGAGACATCCCAGAGGGCGCGGCCATTACTGCACAGAATTGGACATGATACAGATCTGTCTTCAGAACATTTCAGACATGAACAGCATTGATTAGTCTCCATTTTATACTCAAAGCGATGTAAACGTTCTGATCTACTGAATCGTCATTACACTGTACATCCACAGTTACTTTTTTTTTAAAGATTACAGCAAGGAAGAAATAAATAGTAGGATACCAAACTGTGTTTGCAAAAACCTCAAAATTATATTCCCCAAGTCATGAATTATTTTATCCTTTTACACATTACTGGTATATATATATATATATATTTAAAACAGCCCCAGAAACTGATTTTAATCATAAAAAGAGGAAATAGAGTGGGCCACATTCTTATTTAATTACTGAATATTGTTAGATGTTATGTAATTAATGTTACTTCAAAAAATGAAAGAAAGAAAGTAGTATATAAAGTAGAGTCTCATTTTGAACCTTGCAGAGTCCTAAAACAGCCTTCGAGAAAAGACTGTTAGGGTCAAAACGTTAGACCACTAACTACCCGGCCCTTTTGCTTCATTTATGATTGCAAAATTGTTGTTTTGAGCCATGTATTTGTCCGTCGCTACCACAGCAGGATAAAGACCTCGGGGTCATGACCACGGACGATAAAGGTCCAAGGCGAAGGCGAGGTCCTTATACCGTTCGTGGCCGTGGCCGTGGCCGTGGCCATGACCCCGAAGATTTTATCCTGCGGAAAAGATCAAGCGTGGATTTTTTTCCATTCACAAATACCCACATTGATTTTGTTTTCCAAATTTCAATATCCAGTGCTATTTGTATTGAAAAAAGAGCCAGAAAGAATCTGACAAATCCAAGAACGGCTAATATGGACCCGTGAGTTCGCCTCACGTGATACAAACTTCCACACTCTGATTGGTTCATTTCCACGTGGTACATTATTTGCATACATGGTTGCATACTCACATTCTCCCTGATTGGTTATTATCGCTGATAATGCAGAGGCAACCGGCCTTTACAAGCTGTTAATACACGTGATCACATTCCGTCCAATCAGATTGTCTTAACTGTCTTGGGCATTTATGAATCAAATAAAAGGCTACGTGTAATGTTTCAGAAGTCATCTGCAGTATTTACACTCTTTGTCTGATTGGGCTCCAGATAAAGATAGTCATCTTTGTTCAAATCGGCCATGATGAGATAATCCTGGAAACCAGAACAGAAATTACACGTTATGAACAGGAACTTAAGCTGTGTAAGAATCAGTTTGTTTAGGTTAAATCTTAACCGTAGGGAATTAGGGACAATATTGGTAGTGTTGGTAAAACTGTATTGTTATCAGTACGCTCACTCTCTTTGAAACAAGATGATGAGTGAAAATGCATTAAAATTTGAATAATTTATTTTAAAATAATTTTTGCCTTTGAGAAAGAACCTGCTATAGGTTCGAAACAAAGGCTAATAACCACTATTTTGCATTTATATTACAAGTTCTTTAGGTTGATGAGCAGTTTGCAACAGCTAATTCTATATTAAGAAGAATGATAACAAGAATTGTTTACAACTCCACTCTATATAGAGGACTGTATTCATTCCAAAAGTGGACAGAACTGTATTGAGGATAGAGTAATCTTTCCTGAATACGAACTAAAAAATGATTGCTTATGTAAATTTGACAAAGAATTTCCCTTTTAGAGTAAACCGAGGGAATACAGATCCTACTTGGGAAGATGGACCCTGTCGTATGTTTTGTCGCACTTGCCTTATCTCCTATGCAATCTCTAGGGTCTGACAGTCTTCCCGTAGAGTGGAAAGGTCAACATAGGGTCATACAGTCAACAGAGGGCGCATACATAATAACGGAGTATAGCAAAACGTACCGAGGGATTCATCTTCCCTAAAGGAACTGCATACCCTCAGTTTACCATAATACAACACTTACATTGGCGTTGGCCATCATAGTGTTCAGTATATTACATATCTCGGTGAATGTTGGCCTGTTGTCTGGGTTGTCGTTCCAGCAGCGTTTTAATAGGTCAAAGCTGAAAGGGAATTTATAACCATGTTAGTTTTTTTTAATTAGCCCTCAAAAGTGCATGACATCTTTCCTAGCACCAACGAAGCAAAATGAAGGAAATAACGAAAAGAATTGACTAATGTGAATGAAATAATTAGCAGACAATGGCCCATAAACTACTTTGGAAATATACGCGCGCGTTGCATCTCGGTCTAGCTGGCGATCACCATGCACATTTCCCTGTACGTTACTGTGTTGTTTAATGCGGTTGTTATGTTGATAGACAATATCTGGAGCATTAAGTTTAGCTTTGCATTTATTTTGTCGATAGCTAGACCAGAATGCATTTTACATGTATACGCAAATCGGCTTGCGAGTGCACACTGTGGTATTTGCGAAGATATCCGTAGACAAGACTACTAGGTTGCCCGCAGGCGGTGTAAGAGGTTCATAACAGTGGTGTGATATTATATGAAACAAACTGGGTAGGAAAGACGAATAGACCGTCCGAGCGAGCCCCACGTTCACGACGGCGTTTCAGATGTATGCTGACACCAACATATTGAGCCCTGTCCGCGGCTTTTTGTTTATACCCAGATACAATGGAGTGTGTTTTGGCAACCATATGCATAAAAGCAAAGACTGTTTGCGGTGACACCGTGTGAAATTATCAATTGAGTAGTAATCAGTTCTGAAAGGAACTGGAGGTTCTTTATGGTGAACCATAAGCTTGTTTTTGACGCCCAATTCTTTATCAGAAACAAGTTCACATACATACACTGTAAGAAATATTGGGCAAACACGATTGATATGTTGCCCAACACTGGATAATGTTTTGCCAAAATATGTGAACAGTTGTGGTAAATAATTACCAATTCTGGGTGAAATAACCTTACCCAACCCCATGTTGCCCAACGTTTTTACAGTGTACTGACGTGACAGTCCTCTTAAAGCGTCAACGTTTAACTTGTGTTTGCAAAAATGAATCTTACTGGTGATTAATTAATGAACTTATATAAATAGCTTGTAAAGCAGTACCTGTTTTCTTTTTTGAACAAATAAGTAACAATACTGCCGTTACTTTTTTACGATCCGCCATCTTGAAACCAAGTGAACTGAGCAAAAACCTCTGTTCAAGTTTGGTCGGAATAGTCAAGTGATGGCAGTACAGCTAAACACTTGAAAAGAGTTCAACCAATCACCACAGCCGAAACATGTTTCTGGTCATGGTCGCGAAAACAACAAAACCTTAATATCCGTTATTTAATGACGTCAACAGTGGACTGATATAAAGACCGTTCTTATTATTGTTAAAGTCAGTTGAAAGAGTCGATTACTGCTACTTACATTTCATCACTGCAATGCTCTGGTTTCGGCAGACGGTAGCCAATCTTTATTTCATCTATCACTTGACGAGATGACATGCCTGGGTAGGGATGTGAACCTGCAAAAATAACATTACCCATGCGTGTGAGTGACAATTAGGCCTAAAAAACCCGCCTGAAAACAGATGCCAGATCATAACTTTCCATATACACGACATAATAGATGTCATATACACGGCATATCCCGTCATATAATACTCTTAAAACTAAAGTGTTGAATCAACATTTTAAAGAGTTCGGTCAGTGAGAACTCTTTATAAAGCTGGATTTAACTTTTCAAAGTGATGAATTAACATTGATAAAGTTAGATTTAACTTGACTCAACTTGACACCGTGTTAATTCAATACTCTCTTTGGGTTAAATATAACTTCACTCACCAAACTCACTAAACTGTCACATATACGGCATAACAGCTACCATGTATATTCATCATATACACGGCATATAATCTATCATAATTATACACGGCATATAGCTATCATGTTATAATTAGCTGTCATATACCGGTACACTGCATATAACTATAATGTCATAGTCAGTTACGTAAACAGGAATTCGAACTTGGGAGAGGGCCATCAGCTGTCCTCTTTTAAAGTTTTAGTTTGATATTTATTCTTCTAAACGATTGAAACTATAGTGACAATTAGTTTGAAATTTGACATCAGGTTCAATCTTTATAGTGAATGTAAAAGGGGCGCAAATATTGTTTTTCTATGATACGAGTCCGCTACGACTTCACAAAATTGCATTGGCCATCTTGCTGCACGGGGAAGGGGAGGGGTAGGGGGATGAGGGGTGGGGGAGGGCAGCCTATCTATTAGACTTGGGATCAAGTCTGTATATTAGCCGTATCTGTCTGCGCATACTGTGCGCAGTCTGTCATACCGCTGTTCAAAGCGCCCCCAACGCGCAGCATGATCGCGTAAATTCGGCTGAATACACAGACTTGAATTATATGGTAACGAATCGATTATTCATCTATTCAAGAACGTAGCCCGCCTACATTTGAGTTGCCGTAGGGATGGTCAATGAGAGAGCCCCAAAACCTTAGTAGACGATATCATTATTAACTAGGTTACAACTATTTATGGCGATAATGGGACAATAACAATAAGTTATACAGATTGACAAAATTGATATACAATGAATCTTAAATTTATTTTTACCGAGCGTGACAAGTTCCCACATAAGCACAGCATATCCCCATACGTCGCTCTTCGTAGTGTAGATGTTGTCCAGCAGTGACTCGGGAGCCATCCAGCGGACTGGTACCCGCCCCCGGGACTTCATCTCGTACTGGCGCTCATCCTGGATATCCCGAGCGAGTCCGAAATCAGACACCTTGGCTACCAGGTCATCGCCAAGCAGTATGTTGCGGGTCGCCAGGTCACGGTGAATGCACTAAGTTCAATAGGAGTTCAATGAACGCAGCAAATAAACAACTAATTTTAAAGGCATAATTATGTTTGGTAATAATTTATCTATAAAGGCATCCATACTTCATAAGAATCAAGCGCTATATAATTATAGAGACCCATCTGTCAAGCTCTAAGCTTATTTCGTTGGGCTGTTTAATAACGAGAAAAAATATTACAATGCATGTTACAACGCACTGATCATCCAGTCTTCGCGCGATTCCTCCAGCAGTCTACTTAAGCAGCAGCATCTCCCAGAGTCCGGCATTCTCCTGAAGAAAACTTCGAGTTGTAACCGCCAGTTCTTTTTAATTTTTAATTACTACTCAATTGAGAATTTTCTCATGGTGTCACCGCAAACACTTAAATCCTTTCACCATGCAAAGCTACAAATATTATAAATTAAGATTACAATGCAGTCTGAATTTTTCACATTGGGATTTCATTCAAATTTGGAATTTTCGTCTTCAGAAGACGAACACTCAATAGGGAACTAAATGTACTATTTTAGCTTAAATGATAGCAGCTCAGAACAAACTATTTTAAGTATTAATGTTTTATGCAGTGGTAATTTATGTTTTGAGAATCATTGGACCTTTAAAATGCAGCTGTCACCTTGTCAGACTCCCTGTATACACAAGTGCAATTGTAATACTTTTTCTCTGAATACAGAAGGGCCAGCCTATTTGTGTGTCAGGCTGGGTGTGGTTACGTTGATTTTATTGGGGAAAAATGCCAAATGCCAAATGGGAAACTGAGAATTGGCACTTAAGAGTTATTTAAAGAAGAAATAAAAAAAACATCAACCACGACCATTTTGTTTAATATTTATATCACTCATAATTATAAGGGGCGTAACCAAAAAGAAAACAAATTTCCAGATATCCAGCAAGTTCTTCTCAGAACCGCACAACATGAAATTCGGGGAATTGTTTTCACCCATGAGCAAAGGAATCCCAATATAAAAACATAATCCCAGTTGGTACCCAACATAGTTGGTTTAGGAAAAATACTGGTCGCGCCATGCGTATTTAGATTGCACGTTTTTTTTTTTTGCGTGCGACGCTCTGTCCACATTCGCCAAATTTCGGCAAAATTCGGAAACTGAGCCAGGTAATGCTCTCTTTGGTCATCAGAAGACACCAACCAATTTTGATGAGAGGAATTCCATCCCGCTGGCGATCATATTGGCGAATGACAGGATCTCACGCGGCAGCAGAAAGTTCCTTTTCTTATCTTCCTTCAGTTCAAAATACTGGTCACTGGCCCTGGTACGTATGTGCCTCAGGTATGACTGCAGGTTACCATTCGGTAGGTACTCCAAGATCAGGAAGAAAGGCTCTGGATACCAGTGAAAAAAACGGAAAATACAAGGTGAACTTTTTTAGGTAAACTTTTCGAGAACTTTGAGTGGTAATTGCTATGGAGTCTATTGTTACACGAGAATTAACCTATCGACAACACGCCACCTACAAATAGTCCAACACGGGCAACGTGATCGAATGTAAAACATGTACCAAAACACACGTGTTTGTCGGATTTAATCACGTCGAATTATGTGTTTTGCACGCAGCGCGCACGTGGCCATTCGACTAATCGGATTGGTCGGAAAGGGAGTTGACAATGAAGCAATGGGAGACTTTGGAGTCGGTTAATGACAGCAGATAAACCGGTTGTTTTCCCAGTGGCTCAATATCGTGCGCATGCTCAGAATTACCGGTAAGTCTGCTGCCGTCAGGGTCTACGCAATGACCTACGCAATATATATTTCCTCTCAGGTGCGGTCATCATTTCAACATCGCACCTTGCAAATTGACAGTCGCTGTAAGGTTAATATCAGTGATTAGATTTCAGTGGGGATCAGAGGCAAATTTCTAGAAGCTGCTTAACCGAAAATATTGCTTAGCATATTTATCTGCTAATCAAAATTAAGCTGAGAACCATCCAGAAGCAATATATGTTACGCGGTAATTTGGCTGGTAACCAATTTTTGTTCAGCAAAACTTTTCCCTGCTCAGCATCTTTGTGTACTTAGCAGCTCGATGAAATTGGAACTAGGTAATACTTTCATCTGGTTCGAATCGCACTCGGGGTCTGGCTGACATTGGAACTAGGTAATACTTTCATCTGGTTCGAATCCCATTCGGGGTCTGGCTGACATTGGAACTAGGTAATACTTTCATCTGGTTCGAATCCCACTCGGGGCCTGGCTGACATTGGAACTAGGTAATACTTTCATCTGGTTCGAATCCCACTCGGGGCCTGGCTGACATTGGAACTAGGTAATAGGGCTTTCCCTAGAATATTAATTTTGTCTGGGGTTTTCCTCCTACATCTAAAACGGAGAATGTTTTCATAGTCTTCTTTTCACAGGTTTCTTTAGACTTCAGAGTTACAATGCTAGTGTTACAGGGAATCGTTGGTTTCATTACCAGAAAGATATCCATGTATCATTATACAAGCTAAGTTACCCGATTATGATCGGGTTTATGATAGCATGTAAACATTAGGAGGTAGGTTATGATTATGTGAAATAAAATATGTAGCGTTGATATGAGGTTTCTGGGAATGATGTGAGAACTTTTGGGCATTCTATTTGTAGAAACATTTATAGGGGTGTGACTCTTGAGCACGCAAAATAAAAGTGGCCATGGGAGAAGTCGGGTTTGAAGAGATGAAGTCCTGCAACTTCAAGGGTAACGGTTTATCATTGCTAATGTCCTGTACTTGTTACTGCTCTATATTGATCATTTTGCTCCTGAAACTCGAAATATATGCCAGCATTAATTATAAATTTAGTCATACCTTGTTCAGTGCAGAATCCCAGCATGGTGACAACATTGGGATGATAGCCTACGTTTAAGTACATGTTCCTCTCCTTGTCGAAGTCACTCTTGTCCGTCTCTGTTGCAGTGGCTATAGTTTAATATAAGATCAGAAAATAATAATAGTTGGACAAACATTTTAAAAAAACCAAGGAGATTGAAACTGCATTCTTGGGAACACAAAAAGTCATCATT
Source organism: Zoroaster sp. YZ-2022 (assembly GCA_029582265.1). NCBI lineage: Eukaryota > Metazoa > Echinodermata > Asteroidea > Forcipulatida > Zoroasteridae > Zoroaster > Zoroaster sp. YZ-2022. Next base: position 58,433,589 of record CM055816.1, on the reverse strand, counting down.
AATGAGAACTGTGTACAGCTTTGGTAGGCGTAATTACCGAATTATTATCTGGAAGGCAATCTGATGCGAAGTTGGTTAAGGTCGGAACCATCCTTAGAGAAAATTATTCTGTGCTCTCATTCAGAGAAAGCACAAACAAAAATGAAGATTTGTTTTCAAAAGGGTGGTCGGGAGGGGGAGTTAGGTATGGGCGCACTCAACTATGTACTCTTCCCCGAATCGTAAAAGGAATTCGCCAACACTGTATTTCGGGAAGAAGGGCCAAAGTCACTCCACAAGCCAAGCCTTTGAGAAACCCAGGCAGACCCAGGCTACCTGGCCTCCTAATCTGTATTTTTTGAGTCCTAATCCTGTAACAATACAGTACCTGCCAATCAACATAACCTGGGCTTCTGGAGGGCTTAGCCCAGCCAAGTAGAGCTCCTTATAATGGATGCAGTTGTGAACAAAAGACAGCTGAGGTGTCAGTCAAGTCTGTGTTAACAATAAGAGCTATTTGAGATGAGTTCATTAGTAAAGGGTCTTTTGCGCTCAGCTAGGGGATTATATAGGCCCTTAGGCCTGGGCAAAGTCTGGGCCTGGCTGGACTTCGCAAAGGCTTGGCTGTACCATGACTTTGGCCCTCCTCCCTATTGTGATTGTAATATAAATATAGACGTACGTTTCAGCATTTTAACTGCGACCGTTGTCGTAATTCCCTTCTTTATAATTCCGTCTGCCACGGCCCTGTTTACGATAGCGAACGAGCCTGCTCCAAGCTGTTCCATCACGTGGAGTCTCTCCCTAGGAAACTCTTTACCGTTGGGCTCATAGTTGGTTGACTTCAGTAAGGAACCTGAGCCACCTTCAGTTCTCTTGCCGCCACTGATATCAATATACTCGTTCTGTTTTGACTGAAATTTGTAATAAAAACATCAGCTTTGAATAATCAAATTGTTGCGTATTTAAATCAAACAAAATCTGCACAATAATCCTGCGTGCAGTCTACAGACTGCAGTATGCATTTATCTTGTCCACGTCGTGCACTCCTGTATGTAATATTCTTTTGACCCAAGGATTCAAGGAATGAGGAGTTACCCTTTCTCCCATCTCTATGTGTCCTTCGGTTGATCTTCGGCTTCTCCTCGCCAAATGTCTCCTGAGCAGTATGACTATTATGATTACTAGGAGAAGTATAACGACGCCACCAACGACGGACACAGCAATGACAGTTGTGCTCACAGACTGTGCTGGATCTGCAAAGGGAAATATAAACACGGTCCACTTTTATAAAGGAAAGGTACTGTAGCCAAGGGGACGAGGTGTGTCACATCCTCCAATATTAATTTCTAGTCGGCAAATCGTTCCTGATCAGTTGGTAAAATCGAGCCTCGGGTCGGCCAATAAAACCACCAAATTAAACCATTGATGCAGACTTGTATATTTTGTTGTGCACTAGATGATTTAATTTCAGTGGAAATTTTCAACGTATCCTCGTTGGGCAGTCTTGAGGGAAAATCTTTTGCACGCCCCCACCTTAGAAATGTTTTGACGCCGACTCGGGCCTACCCCCCATCAATAGGCCTATTTGTTTCTCACGCCTATCACCCTCTATTTTCTTCTTTCCCACGCCTACCCCCTCCTCGAAACTGTTCACGACTACTCCTTCCCCGTCTTAAGATCTTGAAGGTGTTCAATGTTTGTTTTCTGCCGCTTGAGTCGGTCGGCAAATTGGCTTCCACACCCCTAAAGATTATGCCTTTGCTACTTGTAGAGCTCCCAGATGAACACGCAAATCCAATGGAAGACGTTGTTAATTATTCAATGTTTTTAATTGATTACTAGTCATTAATTTGAATGTGTTTAGAATTTAATTCATATTTCTATATTTATTGTGAGTGTTTCATTGGAAGACTGAACCTTTGGCTGTATGAATTTTTTTTATTTTTTAGGTTTTTGATGCATTTTCTGTGTGCTTTTAGAATTGCTGTGGAGAGAAATAAAACAACAACAACAACGACGACGACGACGACGACGATAATAGTAATAATCTAATGTCAGATCAATAAGTCTTCCAGTTTAAGATGATTCCAAAAGTCTACTTTAAATTGTTCACAGTGCGATCACAATTTGTCGTTACAGTTTATACCTTCTTATCTCTATGAAGGATGCAATTACAAAAAATAGTTTCGCAGGATTGTTTTGGTCATATTATACAAACCTTTCCATTTTACTTTCATCTCACAATTTTACAATTTGAAATATATTTTAAGCTTACAAACAATTTCTGAGATATTCTTATGTTGACAGTGCTGTGGATTCCCCACAGAAAACAAGAGGAATAATTAAACTTTTCAAAATAAGTAACAAATAATGTTTGTATTACCTCTCGCTATATGAAAAAAAACACAGACTGCCCTCTAATATTTCTTAGAAACGTACCGACCAATATTGAGCTGATTTTTCAACTGGATCTTTACACGAAATCCAGTGATATTTTGTTTTAATATTTAAATAATTGTTACTGTGTGTATGTGTGTGGGTAGGGGCGGGGAGGAAGAGGGCCTAATCTTCGATGGACCGCTGGTTGAAACATCGAGTGATGAGTAATGCAATCAACAAATAAAATATTCATTGAACTTACTGTTTTGGCATCTTACTCCGGTATATCCGCCGTTACAGTTACATATCCCATCATCTACATCACATATTCCGTTGTTCTGGCATTGTTTGTTATCGGTACAGGCTGTGGGTATCATCCACACGAAATCAAACATGACTTTAAGAATCAACAGTTGTCACTCATGTTGTTTTCGAAGTTTTAACCCCTGCGCATTCGTACGATGTTGTCAACTTTAGGTTATCAAAAATCGGTTTGTGGTCTCCGCGCGCGTCGCCTCAGACGTGCGCGTCGACATTTTTGTTTTTATTTATTTTTTTTGCTATGAAACGATGTCCAGTTGCAGCCAAAATTGCTGGATCGATTGGAATTCTGCCGTGCCGCACCGATTTTGAAGCCGACCCATGACCAGAAACTGGAAAATTATTTGATGCTTCTTACTAAGCCTTACATTGCTATAATGTGGTATTAAAACCTACACTCTTTGGTATAACAGTGGACATCTTAAAAGTACTCTTTGCACTAACCCATGAAAGTACTGATAACATTGGACAGGCCAAGTTGTTACTGACCTATTTCGCAATTCGCTCCTTTGAATCCGTCGAAGCACTTACACCTCCCATTGGGCTCACAACGTCCTCCGTTAAAGCAATCCATATTCAGCGTGCATGGTTCCGGATTGACTATGATTTGTGTTAAAAGTGGTGGTACATCATGACAGAGAAAGGGGAGGGGGTTGGGGAGGGGGTTGGGGAGGGGGTTTGGGGAGGGGGTTTGGGGGAGGGGTTTGGGGAGGGGTATGGGGGAGGGGTATGGGGGAGGGGTATGGGGAGGGGTATGGGGAGGGGTATGGGGAGGGGTATGGGGGAGGGGTATGGGGGAAGGGGACAGATCCATACAGACAGAAACATCAAGATAAACTGAGACACTGGGTTAATCTCGGTGTAGGGATGTAGGGTCACATTAAGGATGTAGGGTCACAATGTTTGGGGCTACAGTAAGGACCTGGGCCTAATTTCATAGAGCCGCTTAGCAGCCCGCGATGTCTTTTGGTTGCTAACCTGTGAAATACGCTTATGTTTATGCCTAGGACCCAATTTCATAGCGCTGCTTACCGGTAACCACATTTTCGTGCTAACTTTAGCAGAAAAAAATGCTTATTAAGCATAAGTGTATTTCACAGGTTAGCAAGAACATTTGGAGCAGCGCGTGCGCGTTCACTATGGATTTGTATTGTTGCGTCACTCATTTGCTAGCAATAACAGCCGGCAAGTTAGCGTGCCTTTCCCTATGTTTTATGTGGTTAAGCAGTGAAACGAAAACTGAGCAAACAATCGACTGATTAGTGGATCTATGAAATTGGGCAATGGCTAGTAATGGTAAGGATTGTTTTATATTAATCAATCATCAAAGAGGATTGAATTACAGTTCAATTACACAAAATTTATATGCCCTTGAATGTTGTCTGAAATAGGAACACCCAACAAAATAGTTATAACTTAATGTTGGTAGGTATATCAGTATTAAGTCTATTACCTACATAAAGTGTGTCAATCGTGGACTGTCCTAGTCCATGGTAGAGTACTCCAAGAACAATGGATTTGGGTCATTTTTGACGGATTGTTCCACAGACTAACGCCCAAGGTCTCAAACGTAAGAAGTGCAATCTGGGAGACTTTACCCAGCGTGTGTGAGGACTGTGTGAGGACTGTATATGGCGCGCGCCTTAGTGTTTGCGGGTTCGCATATTGTTCACCCCACAGCTAGCTGTGATTCGCCAGCGTGTAGTTTAAAATTGCGCCTTTCCCACAATGCCCCACGGCAGGCTGGGTAGCGGAAGCAAAGCTGGTAACCATGCTCATCGTGCATACGCACATTTTGGAGTACAATGCCATGGTATTACAGCAGGCTGGCACACGTCACGTAGGTAATATACTTCTGGTATTAACAATCTAAACATAATACGGATTCAATTGACAATTTCAGATAATTATGAGGATAAACAAAGTGCGGCTGGTTGATTATCTGAAGAAAAAAACTCACAGACGCATGTGACGTCATCTACAAAATTATCAGTGATTAAGGCGCTGAATAACACGCCCTTATGAGCGTGTGACCCACGTGCTGACATGACACATGTATTATCATGTCTGCATTATGGGACAGACTACATAAATGATTGGATTTGAGGCAATTGAGGCCACATTAGGGACCAGTTTTTCTGCATATGGACTGGTTTTATATTAGTTGGTTTATTAGTCAAACCGCGCGCTCTCTTGCTAACAAATAGCAACGGTTGCGAACAACAATTTGTGCTTATTTCTTATAGCGTATACAGTGCCAAGCCTAGTCAGTGATGGGCAAACATCAGAAATGTTTGATTCATACCCATTTCTCCGCACTTCGGCCCCATGTAATCAGGAAGACATGTACACTGTCCCTCGTTGACGTCACAGGTTGCCATATTCAAACAATCTTCGTCACTCAAACAAGCTGCAAAACACGGGAAAGTTAACATAATATTAACTTGAATCTATATAGACTAAAGGTCACTGAGGGAAATCTACTGCTTCGTTAATAATGTGCAGCAGCAGCAGCAGCAGCAACAACAACAACAACCTTGCTTCACTTTCTTCTACCACATCTGATAACAAATAGTCACATGTAATTTTAAAAAAATATTTATTTTTAATCTATACAGCAATTTCGGGCGGTATAAGGGTTTATTTTCCAAAAGTCTTTGGGAAAACAAAAGCACTTTCTGAAAGTTCTTACCAATTTCACAAAAAGTACCCGAGAAATCGGCTGGACAGCGGCACATCTTGTCGACGCATGTCCCTTCATTCTGGCAGGGATAATCAGGGGAACAGTTTCCTGGAAGGGGTAAAATGCATTTGCAGGATGGCGAATAAAAACAAAGTCTTAAAATGTTGCACCAGCGGCGGATCCGGTATAATGAAGAGGACGTCTCCAAAATAGAATATAATTTTTTATTATTATTATTGTTATTACTGTTTGAACTATTTTGTTCAAAAACTTCATTTCTCCTGTGAGCGGCGGCAATTTGTCTTTTCTTCTATTCCTTTCCGCATCCAATACATTCAACAATATTGTGTGTGTATTTGCCCTTTTTTACCATTGTTTCTTGTCTTTACTTTGATGATGATGCTGTCCACTGGATCTACTCCTGAGCATCAAGACCGTTTAATTAAACAAATTAAAATGCACGCTGCATGGGTGTGATCGGGCAGTTGATTGGGGGTATTGGGGGCCGCTGTTGTGAAGAGCGCTGGGGTGAAATCTATAGTTCTGAGCGTTTTGCTTTGCTTTCCTTTATTGAATAAATCTTTAAAATCCGGAGGATCACAACAATGCGATTTGTACAAATCTGAAAATTCGGCTGCGCTTGGAAGTAATTTCACACATATTTTCACTGGATTAAATATAACGAGCAAATATTTAACAATGTGAACCGGTGGCGGTGTTTTAAAAGATATCTCATTAAAATACGATTATTACTCATGGTCATGTTTGTTTACGGTGTAAACCGAGAACCTCCATTTGTTCCCTTTGGTTGGACTTTTGTAGGCATGCCCCATTTGATTTGTACATGTAGACGTTTTCAACCAAGGACATTTGCAAACAATAACCGCCAACCGAGCACCCACTGTTCCCTTTTGTTACGAGTTCTCGGTTTACACCATAGGCAAACGCAATGAAACTATCCGATTACATGTTCATACTTACTGGTCATGCCACATTGCGGTCCAGCATATTCCATTGGGCATTGACAGGTATACTCCAGTGGATCTCTCATTGTGTTTCTCGGCACGCAGGTTCCACCATTTTTACAAGTACCAGTCTCCAAACCACCACAAATGACTGCAGAGTTTAAGGTCGACAGGTACCAAGTGTCAAAACACAATGAAACTGTGGTAGAGCGCTCGTACGGCATTCGAGAGGTTGCGGGTTCGAGTCCGGCATCAGCCAGTTTTTCTTTGCTCGCTTCACATTTATGTAATATTTCAGGTCAGTTTCTCGCTTGAAATGTACAACCACATAAAAGGCTTGTGTCCCGTTGTGTAATCCCCGCTACTGCCGTTACCCAGGTTGTCTGCATCTGACCCGGGCCTTGATCCCTGGCTAATCGGCAGATATAGTTTGGCCTCTGACCTGGCCCCAAATAGCACAAGCCTTGTACCGGTAAATGAATTAATCAAAGACAACTGAGAACGACTACATGGCAGAATATAATATGTGGTGTTATTGCACTATTCCATTGGTTATTTCCGTCACCCTTCTTTTCCCCGGAACATTGATATTTTAATTAGGGTAAATGATAACAAATACTTTGACAGGACAATTTGAAACAAATTTCAGAGGCATGCTTTTACTGTGACAATGTCCAAAAATAAATTCATGATTCATTCATGAGTCCCGTCAAAAACTTATTTGTAAAAAAATACCTTTTTGCATTTTTTTAGTAACTGAATTACGTGTGATTTTCTCATGTTTTATTTTTAAACTTTCTGGAGAACACAAAATATATATATATATATTTTATACGTAAAATTAGTATTGGTACAATGGCTATCTGGACACATAAATAATTGTTTTCAACAAGGCCTTCAGTAATCACAATGTCTAAGAGAATTAAACTTGAACATTTCACCAAATTTCCACATTTTAAGACTTATTACATAAACATCCATAGTTCCCCCAGAAAACATGGGTTTTTCGAATTTTAGCCCCTTGGATTGGCTTTACTATGAAATTCTGGTCTAGAATCAATATGAAATATTCCTTTATTGCTAATGTAAAATTTTGAAAATATTTTTCTCTCCCATGGAGAATTGCCCATGTGGGGTATTATTTTCAGTCACTAAGCTAAAACTAACACTCTGATTGCATGCCCTGTTGGTCGTGATTATTGTCCTTTTTTAATTTGCATTAGACCATTCGATAGAGGGCGCTGCATTATTGTTGTGTGATTATATTGTTGTCATACTCACCAATCACTTCACAGTAGTCCCCACTGAACCCATCTGCACAAACGCAAACATTGAGTTCCGGCGGCACGTTGATGTCACATCTTCCACCATTCAAACATTGAGTCGCGTCTGCACATCCTTCAGACTCTATTGTTTAAGGCAAAATAGTGACATTAACCCCTATACACAATTGGTGTTCTCGTAAAATGAAAATGATCACAGATTTACATGAACTTACTCGGTGTAAAGTTGATCATGGTATCAAACATACATTTCTGTTTGAGGTGGGGTCAAAATGGGGCTCGTGGCGGGTCTTCGAGCATGCATATCATCTTCATGAAGGCGATTTCTAACAGTTTGGTTAGTTAAGCGTATACCAGTTCCTCTGTGGAAGTCCGTTGACAGGGATCTAGCGGTGCTCTGTCTGTTCCGTCGGGCAAGAATACTCAGATACCGGTCTTGACAAGGGGTTGTCATTCGTCTGCGGCCCTGGCCTGGTCTTCTGGTATACAGGTCATCTTCCTGGTAGCGTCTCCACAGACGGTTGATGACACTTGGGGACACATCCACACGATTAGCTACCTCACGCTGTGGGTGACCTTCTTCAAGAAGCTGGACAGCTCTGGCAACCTCAACTTCTGTTAAATGACGGCGAACACCACCACAGAGGGCCAGAAGACCAAAGGGTAACACAAGAATTGGAAAAAACATCATGGTATTGCAGCAATTGCTAAAGGCTTGTGATAACACTAGTGCACAAAATCAGCGCATTATAGGGACATTTGGACACCCATGTACCTCAGTCTTTGAAGACACGCATGATTTCACTTTTGACTGGTCAGTATTGTTTGAGTATCAATAGACTACACCTGCAATAGGTTTGACACAACCTTGATACCTCTTGAAGCGGTAACATCCGACAAAGGCTGTTACATAATCATCATGTTCCTTTACTTTTTTGAGTAGTGTATAATCAACTTAATGCTTGTAACACTTGATTACTTTGAGGAAACCGAATCCTGTATGATTCCTGTATCCGTGCCTTGGATTAATTTGTGTACTTACCACAATATGACTTAATGACATTCTTAATTTCATTCTCCTGAGGACGATCAGAGCATACTGATCGAAACGTCGAGTTGTACCACCAGTTCTTTTCAGAACTAATTACTACTCAATTGAGATTCCACATGGTGTCACCGCAATTAGTCTTACTTGACATTCTTTAAAATCTTCAGTAGGCCAAAATTCACATTGAAATTCATATAGGCACTAACCCTCCTATGACTGTAAGGTTCAAAATCAGTCAAACGGTATATCTAGTGCACTTAAAAGTCGAACACTCTCAAACCCCACGTGTAGTAAGTACATTTACAGGTCAAAATGGGTCGACCGTTTTTGACTGGTAATAGCATTGTCTGGTATTATTGAGGGTGGTCAAAATGACGGTCAAAATGACAAGGTCAAAACCAATCAAAAATGCTCCCATGTGCACTTTGGGGTCAACACTCAAAACAGGCAGTTATTTGATTTTGACCTCTATAGCTACTTTCCACAAAAGTTCAGCTACAGAAGTAGGGTTTAATTGTACTGAAAATGCCGGCAGCACCTCAGCCAGAACTGTGTTATACTATCATCAATTGTACACCAAGTAGGTAGCATGTGACCATATGTTTTTAGGAATACCAATAGTGTATAGGATCACTGTGTATAGGTGTATCTTTCATTGCAGTTGTCACACGTCACCTTTTTGAATGAATATTAATCAGAAGTACACCCAGAAGGTAAAGTATTCAGAGCCATGTTTTTTCTTGTTAAAATGTACATTTATTCTTTCACAGGAAGGTACATCATTGATTATGTTCCCAAAATTGAGTTAAGTATAACATAACATTTCCTGTTTTCAGTTTATCACGTTGTGTCGGTGGTATATATATGGAGGCTTCATTTATAGAGGCTTCATTTATCAATTAAGTTCAGTTAATGTTGCACTTAAACACATGACACCCCACGGACATTTCATGTCGTGACATTTTTACCAGACGATTTCAAGTCATGTGCGAAGGGTAAATAACTTTGCCCGCGTAGGTTGGGGTTCACACATTGGGGTCCAATATCAACGTTGTGTTTCACAATGGGGGTCATTAAATGTAGGCGACCTGCGAATAAGCTAACGAAAACCTCAATGAGATTGCATCTTTGGTTACACTGTAAAAAAAATTACTGTATGTGTAAGGTTACATCAGCTGATATTTTGAAACACAACTGGGCATTGTAAACAAAAAACTTACGCGAGATTTCACAGAAGACACCAGTGAAACCGTTTAAGCACAGACATACGTTGATTGGTGACGGTGGGATGGCTTGGCATGTTCCACCGTTACAGTCATCAGAACTGAGGCACTGGGTATACACTGTAAAAACGTAGAAACATTTTTCGTTGAGGCCAAATACATGCTGTGGGCACATTGTGACGATTTGGATAATATCGACAAAAACAATAAAGCAAGTTCGTTTACTTTGTGAAATTTTGCATGGGAGTTCAAAATGGGTCAAATATCATTTTAAAGCTATGGACCCATCTTGGGTCTCACCTATTTTGGGGCGGGGTTATATTTTTGAAAGTGGAAGTATTAAGACAAGAAAATATCATTCTGACGTCATAGCTGTCTGGGTAAGATAATGGCATACATGTTCAGATGAAGATGAATCTGTGTTTTTAGATCTGAAAATTATTTCACCATTCTGCTGTTTTGATAAATAAGACAGTTATTTTTATTTGGTCTTGTGCCGCTTTTCTTATAATCCAGCCCTTTTCTTATAAAATAAGCAGATTAAAAGAAGGGTCCACACATGAAAATGGTTTACCTTCATCCTGTTTTCATTTTACACGCAAATTTAAACAATTTGGTGTTGTCCGCCAACTTTTGTAACATCGTGGTCTAGCCCATGAAATAGGCAGAATACATTAAGTGTCGACATCTGAAAATGTTTCATCTTCATCCTGTTTTCATATATTTTGACACAAACTTTCAATCTTGAACTCAGTTTTCCCGTTGTTGGTGTTGTGCCGCCCACTTTTTTTTTATGGCCCCACCCATAAAAAAAGACAGAATACAAGAGGACTCCACGTCTGAAAATGTTTTATTTTCACCTGGCTTTCATTTTAGAGAATTTTAATCAAAAGTTCAATTGTGAAGACAGGTATCTCGTTATTGGTATTGTGGCCTAGCAACATGTTTTACCGTCCTTGGCTTTAATACTTACACAGACGAGTCCCCTGTCTTTACGCTATCAAGTAAATAGACAGGCTCCGGCCGTACCATTCAAGGGATTTCATTGGAGGTTGTGCCGAAGATCTGACGTCACGCTTCGAGGCTCACGAGCTAGCTACTAACTGAGGTAAAAGTTGAATCTCCCCTAAACTGAGGACGGTATCTGGTGTCTCCCACGAACTGTACCTCAAAGCGTGACGTCAAATCTTTGGGGTAATACTTACATGGCATTTCACAAAGGGCACCAGTAAAATCAGATGGGCATGAGCACAGCATGTTGTCTTCGCATATCCCCCCATTTTGACATTCACTCGATCCCGGTGCAGATGAGCATGGAACCAGAGGAGAGGTCAATGCGAAGTTATGAATATTCATCAAGTAACATTTATTATTTAGCAACATTTAATGCAAGGCCCAAAAAGTCTGCGGTTTCTGGTCGTAGATCTACTTCATTTGTTTTTCCACAGGGAGATCCGTGATACACGTACACGTGGGGACCACATTTCCCATATACAAAGTATGGTGGCTAAGAGGCCTCGCTAATCGGGCAAACGTTCATACCCCGATATGAAAAAAAGGCGTTTAAAACATTTTGCCTGCAATTGGACATCGTTTTATAGCAATAAATAAATAAATAAATAAATAAATAAATAAATAAATAAATAAATAAATAAATAAATAAATAAATAAATAAATAAATAAATAAATAAATAAATAAATAAATAAATAAATAAATACTTGTTACTTTTCAAAATGGGTACTTTATTAGTTCAAGAACAAATAGACAGAATAGACAGTGAATTAAACGTACATAATGTATATATACAAAATAAAAGGATAGTGGGAAATCAAATGGTAGAGGAACGACAATTTATAGATTTATGTTTCTAAAACAAGGACATCAATGAAAATTAATTTCTTGCAAATCAATAGAAAATTTATATAACTGCACAGAAAAGTTACTGTGCAAAACGTCACCGTGGCTCGCCTATTGGCTGTATACTACTGCCAAAACGGCTAACCACTGTGACAAAACAATCAATAACAAGTTTTACCTTTGTCGGGGTGGGGATGGGGGCAGGCGCGTAGCCAGCCCTGTCGGTCCGGGGGGGGGGCAAAATTAAGATGATCGTCCCGATTTCATGGTTTAAATTTAATTGCGAAATACTGAATAATATTGAATCAAAACAATCGATATATTGTACAAACATGATCATCTGTGATTTATTGTTCTTTCCTTGGATCTATACTGTCTGAACTGTTGCTATTAATTTCTACACTGTCATGACTGTGATGAACTTAAACATTCATAATTAATCGTATTCGTAATGTATATATATACACACCGTTTACAACACACATTACACTGTTTACTGCAATACCCACACTTTGCCATGTCTTTCTGAGACGACATTGTGGATTGTACGTTAACTGCATCAAAAGTTAACACAGCCAATGTAAATTTAGACTCAGATCTATGACTATGAGTGCAATGTTAAATGCCTTTCTTTGAACGAAACCTGACCGCTGTCATTCATACATGTGGACGTGGTATTGTGGTTACTTACACTGCATACAATGTACATAACGTATGATGAGATCAATTTGGCGGCCAGTTTGAAGTACATGTACATGTACGTACGTTCTTCCTGGAAGTTGTGAGGTAATGCAATGCTATACTGTATATTCAACAGTGTCACCAGACAAAACAATTTAATTTCACGGCAACTTAATTTAGCGAATTGGCATTTCTTCACTTTTTGGAGGCAATTTAATTTCACTAATTTACATCCTCTTGCTATATAAAACCATAAAAAATATTATATTTGGCAGCAATTTAATTTAGCGAATTGGGCCTCCTAGCGAAATTAAATTGCTAGCGAAATTAACTTGTTTTACAGTATTTGATAAAGTGATTTCCGGGACAAAAACCGGGTATAAAAACTTCAGATCTAACTTCCCTTCCTCAATCCTCCCTCTCCCGTCTCCCTTTATCAATTATTCACTCCTTTACCATTCCCTAAATCATCCTTTCCTCCCTCCCTAAATCTGCCTGCCTCTGCATCCTTCGTCCCAGGTCCGTCCTTCCCGCCCTTTCCAGTCCCTACCCTCTCCGGCTCCCTCGGCTCCCCTTCCTTCCCTTACCCCTGCCCTACCGCCGTTTCCACCTGCCCTAACCTTGCCTGCCTTAAGTTAGGCTGCTCTTGGTACTGTCCCAACGGTCCTATCCATCCTTTCTTCCATTACCAAGGCCCACATTTCCTTCTCTCCTCCCTCCCTCCCTCCTCCGTCCTCCCTCATTTCGTCAATAATCCCTACTCTTCTAATTTCTTCTTTACCTCTTTCGTTTTTTCTCCTCGAGTCCCTCCTCAATTTTCCCTCCTTTTCTCTCTTCCTTTCCTTTTCTCTTTTCTTTATTTTTACCGTCCCGATTTTACTTCTATTTTTTTTCCGGGGGGGCAGTCTGCCCCCCCTGCCCCCCCGCTGGCTACGCTACTGGATGGGGGGTGGGGAAAGGGAAAAAAAAGGAAAGAGGGTGCACGGGTTTCTTGGCGTCTGGGTGTGGGCAAAATTATGCCCACTGCCAGTCCCACGTGCGGGAAAGGTAGCGGGTGTGGGCGGTGAAAAACACCACGCCTTGCCTTGGGGTGGCAAGCGCTACCCACGCCCGTCAACCTGGGGAATAGGGAAAGGGAGACAAGGGCAAATGAAAAACATTTATATAGAAAAAACAAATACAAGTAATTTACGAGCGGACCAAATCAAATCAACCATGTCAAATTGTTATTTTCAAGAAGGAAGAATGTGTTGTTGACAGACCATTTAGTGATAAATTTGTGAAGGGAGTGATTGAGACTATGGAAATTGAACTCGAGAAGAATTTTTGTTTTAAGCCGAAATTTCCAAACGACAAGAGGCGGAGAAAAATTATTTGTACGGTAGAGATGGTAAATAACGTTTTTCAGACTAATGATGAGGTAATTGGCTAGGCACACGGCTTCTCTATTACGACCCCCTCGCATGCGGGACCAGTCCCCAGTAATGGTCAAAGTCGAAGGAGATGTCGGTTAGGAGGTTGGAGAGGAGGCTATGGAGGCTGTCGAGAGCAGGTTGTATTGCCGGGCACGTGATGAGGAGATGACGTATGGAGCCTTTTTCACCGCACCATCCGCACAGTGAGGAAATAGACGGGTTTAGATGATGAAGAACTGTAAGAGATGGCAGGATGTTATGAAATAGTTTGAACTGGACGTCTCCCTCCTTCTTTGAGGTCGGTAGTTGGTAGATGACGTTCCAATGGATTTTGTGCGAAGGAGGGAGGAAACCGAGTTCGTACCAGTGTGTGGACGAGGATAACGGAAACTCGTTGATTCGTTGGTTGAGGGTTCTGTATAGGGATTTCGACGAGGCGGAGAGAACATCCGTGGAGCCATCGAAGAGGACTTGACCAGGTGAGACGGGACGAGAGGGGATGATGTGAAGAGCTGCTGGATTTTGTAGAAAGCCGTTCTCGCCAAAAGGCGTGGTGAAGTTTGTCGAGATGGTGCGGTGAAGGCGACATAGTTCTTGTTGTAGAATACGGCGGGATGGAGCACGAAAAACTGTTGAGGAGAGATGGAGATCTTCAGCCGGAAGCCAGGTGCCGGTGTGAGTGTTGATGAGATCTCCGACGATTCTGATTTCGCCCGCAAGGAGTCGAGCGGAGAAGGCCGCGTGCCCAGGCGAATCACGGGTAAAGAACGGATGAATAAGGGGAAGATTGTAGACATGGTTGATTGATTTGGGGGGTGTTTCTATACGAGCTCCGAGTGTCATCCAGGCACGCAGAACCTCACTGTAGAAAACGGATAAACTGGTGAAATAATGGGGATCAATATCGAGAAGAAAAAGCTGATAATACATATTCATCTTTTTGTAACGGCGAAGGTTATAATCCATGAAGTTAAAACAAGAATGTGAATTCGGCTGAAGATATCGTTGGATGAGGTTAAAGCGGAAAGTGAGGCTGCGTGCCTGGAGATTGGCTAGACCAAGACCACCTTTGAGAGGAAGTTCAAATAATATTTGTCTCTTAAGGAGGTGTCGCTTGTCGGACCAGACGAAGTCGACAAGCTTGTCTTGGAGTTCACTTAGGATGTTTACGGGGCAGGGAAGCACGGCTATGCTATGAAAGATTTTGGAGGCGGTGAGCTGGTTCGCCACGAGAATACGGCCTTTGAAGGAGAGATTAGAACATAGATGTTTCCAGGACGAGATAGTTTTACCTAGTTTTTCTTTGCAATTTGTCCAGTTTTGTTGAGTGTAAATATCGTTATTGCCTAAGTGAACTCCAAGAAAGGGGAGACCTTGATTGTTCCATTGGAAGTCAAGTGGCTTGTCGATTCGTCCGGTCCAAGACCCGACCCACAAACCCTTAGATTTTTGATAATTGAGGCTAGCAGCAGAGGATCTACTAAATAAATCGTAAACGTTACGAATAGCATTAAAACCTGAATCCTGAGTGACAAAGACTGTTATGTCGTCTGCATAGGCCGAGACCGAGCAACGGCGTTGGGTATTCGGGATGAGAAGGCTTTTGTCAGAAAGCTCTCTCCGCAGGGAATTAAGTAACGGCTCGATGGCAATAGAGTAAAGCAAGCCCGAAAGCGGGCAGCCCTGTCGGATACCCTTTTCAAAGGGAAAAGCTGCGGTGAGAGAGCCGCATACTTTGATGTGACTCTCGGCACCTTCGTCTAACAGACCAAGATAAGACAAAAAATTGTCCCCAAATCCCATGGCTCTCATGGTAGCAAAAAGATAGTCGTGGTCAACGTTGTCGAATGCTTTTTTCTGGTCAAGATTGACCACGGCTAACGGAAGATCATTATAGTTACAATAATTAAGCGAGTCTCTCATGAGATTTAAATTGTTATAAATGGTGCGTTCGGGAACGCAATAAGACTGATCTTCGTGGACGACAGTACCAATAAATTGTTTGAGACGGTTAGCAAGCAGCTTGGCAAGAAGTTTATAGTCAGTATTGAGAAGCGAAACAGGGCGCCAGTTAGAAATATCGCAGAGGTCTCCTTTTTGGGGGATCAAGGTGATGACGGCTTTGTGGAAGGAGTTAGGAAGAATGTTTGAGGCGACAGCAGATTGGAAAACTTCGAAGAGATCATTTTTAAACAAAGGCCAAAAGGAGGAGAAAAATTCGGAAGTGAGACCGTCCATGCCAGGAGTTTTGTTCTTGCCAAGTTGCTTGATAGCAACATCAAATTCCTCGGGACGCAGAGGAGCATCAAGGTCCTCTGCGTCTACGGGATCTAGTAGGGGCACGGCTATATAAATTTTTGTAAAAGTTGCGACATTGAAATTTGATTTCTTCGGGCTCTTCCGTGAGGAGCTAGTGTCGACTTCATTAATATGCTGGAAACGTGATCTGACGAGGGCGCCTTGGGCCTTACTTTTAAGAAAACTATTTAATTCATTCCTCTGTAATTCGAGGACCCGTTGGGTTTCAGGGGTGAGGTCTGGCGCAGATTGAATGTCTTCAATAATGGAATTTATCTCCTGAAAAGTTTTCCGTTTTTCCTTGGCTTTTTCTCTGCAATAGGTTTGGGTAAGAGATTTGATTTGGGCTTTACCAAGGTCCCACCAATTACAGATGTTGGTAAAGGACGATTTTTCAAGTTGCCATTTCGACCAAAAAAGAGTAATGATGTCGTGATAATTTTTGTCTTCGAGGAGTGAGTTGTTATAATGCCAATAAGCGCTTCCTTTGTTGCGGGGAGAAGGACATTTAAAGCAGAGACTAACCGCAGAGTGATCGGAGAGAGAACAGGGGATGATTTGACAGGAGTGAATAGACGGAACAATGCTGGTAGGGGCGTAAAAGCGATCGAGCCTGGCTTTAGAAACTCCGCCAGGAACCGATTTACTATTTCTGAACCAGGTGAATTTGTTTTCAGAGGGATTCAATCTGCGCCAGACGTCACAGAGATACAGACAATGCGTGGAATTTCTGAGAGCTATGGCGACTTGGGGACGGTGCTCGGTCGGCCTATGCAGACGATCAATGGAGGGATTATCAGTACAATTGAAATCACCGCCAATGATTACGGGGCCGTCTTTGTGTTGGTCACAATGGGTGCTAAATTCAGTAAAGGATTTCAAAGCAAAAACATTGGATTGGGAGACAAGAAAATTATAAATGTTGTAAATGTTATCGTCAACTTTAATTTTAAGAAATAAAATAGAGCCCTTAAACACAACACCGGAGGCTATCACGTCAATGTTATTTTTAACAAGAGTGGTAACGCCGGAACCAGGGGAAACACCTGGAGCGGAGAAGGGAACATAGTTGGACCAATTTTTCCAAAAGGGACAGTTTTCAGAAAGATTATAAGTTTCTTGAAGAAGGATAACGTCATAATTGAGGGGCAGAAGATCGAAATAACTTTTGAAGGAGGCGTTTTTGGTGGCATTGGAGCAGCCTCCGTTGTTGAGCGTAATTAGTGAAAGGGCCATAAAAAAGAAAATATATGTACATAATTCATTTTAATTACAATGAGAGGAAATTTAAGATTCCAATTTTTTGATTAGTTTTTTTAATCCTCTGCTGCATACTATTATGAAGAGCTGGGGCATTGCGCAGTGGTTTGAGTTGCCTAACAAGTCCAGGTAAGTTGTGTGTAAATTTTTGAGCGATGTCTTTTGGTTTTCTTTGGCATTTTACAGATGAGATAAATTTTATGATATCTTGATGACTCAGAGGATTGTTGTATGTGGGAAGGGCGGTGGGGTAGGCGTCCTCCTCTTCTTCCTACATGTTGGAGTCATCACTTGTGACGTCATGGGGGTGGACGTATTGGTCAGGTGACTTGAGGAGGCGATGGAGGGGGTGGGTGAGGGGGCGGAAGGCGGAAAAGGTGAGGGATTTGGGGTAGGGGAAAGGAAAGGGGTGGGTGGTCGTGGCACAGTATGGGTGGGGGAAAGGTCGGGTGAGGCATCAGTGAGGGAAAGGGATGTTGGCATGGGTGTTAAGGAGAGGACTTGCGTGGATTGTGTGGGGCTGTTTTGATCTAGCACTTGGGTTAGAGTGGGAGAAACACTTGGTTTTGGTTGGGGCAGTGGTGATTTTTTCCTTAGTTTTCGTTGGGGGACGGGTGACTTCAAAGTTACAAGGCGGGGTTGATCTTCGGGTGATTTTGCCGGGGACAATTTTCTCTTCGCAACTATGTCGGAAAACATTCTAGTTGGAGCTGGAGGAATGCCCCATACGTAGGGAGTGGTGTCCATAGTGGGGTCGGAGTCAGTGGGGGCAGGGCCGCTGGCGGGTGTTGCTGAGCGAGCGTGACCCGCAGCAGGGTCAGGCGTCGAGGCAGGCGCGCGGGCAGGAGGCGGGTCGCGCCCAGCCCTGAGCGGCGCGGGCACGGGCGGGCCTACCCCAGAGTCGGGCCCCCAGCAACCGAGGTGGACGCTCCGGCAGACGCCGGTGCAGGTCCTTCCTTCGGTGCATCAGGCCCGGTCTGAGGCGGACCAGCCCCACCCCCAGCACCCGAGGTGGACGCCCCACCGCCAGCTGAGGCGGACCCGTCTGCGACTGCGCTAGATGGGCGAGTACGTTTGGGAGGATGTTTTGGGTCAGATTTGTTGTGTACGAAGATGGGAGGGGGGTTGAGGGGATTTGAGGGTTCATTGGGGTCATTGCGTTTTTGTTGTTGTTGCAAAAACGGCTGATGTGGCCGAATTCACCACAGTTAAAACATCTAACTGAGTCAGTAGATAAAAACACCCTGTAATTTGTATTGCAATATGAAAAGTTTATGTGATCAGGGAGGGTGATGTTGGATTTGATGAGGACCTGGACTTGCCGGCGGAAGGACATTATATGTGACAGTTGTTTGTTTTTAAAACCAAGGGGTATGGGTCTCACAGCTGACACCACCTTACAGAAACTAGAAATGTTATTAATAAGAATATGATTAGGAATTTCAGGGTAAACGTTAGAGAAAGTCAAGCGGGTGGTTGGTTGAATGAGAGGGGTTAGCTCCAGGAAAGAGTCACCGTACGACAAACCGCGGGTAATGGCGTCGGCCACTTCTTCCCTGGAATTCATATATAAAGCAATACGGTTGTTCGAAATACGACTAGCAGAAACGACATGCTTTTCGGGCATTGAGTCATGGAATTTTTCTAAGTAGGATTAGATGGAGACATTAGGCCGTATTCATAAAAATAAGTAATTACTTACTAGTAAATGCTATAAGTAAAAGCAACAGCTAGGTAAGTAAAAGGTCTAGTCTAAGCAATTGCTAAAAATCTTATTCATAACCATTTGCTAAATGATTACAGTTGTTACTTGCCACGGCTAGTAAGTTCTCAAGTAGTTGCTATTGTACTACAGTACCATCCACGAGTCTCGGTATTTGGTGGTATGAAGGTGTTTGCAAGCCATTCCACATTTTCTTTGTCAAACCTAAATAAAGTTCTGTAAGTGGTAGGGTTGACTTCATCACGATTAAGCCTGATGTTATACACCTTATGGTCTTGGACGTAAAAACATGGCAGAAAATGTGATATGTCTGTATTGACTAAACAGCAAGCCAAAAATTAGGTGCTTGTACAATCACTAGTAAATGCTAGTCGAAGGTCATTTTTATGAATACAAATTGAAGTAGGTGCTAATTTCTCTAGCATTTACTTATAAGTAAAAAGCAATTACTAATGCTTAAAATTTGTAGCTTTTACTTGAAAGTCATTGCTTATTTCTATGAATACACATTTAAGTAAAAGGTTAGTAAAAGGGGGTTGTTACTTTAGTAAAAGCAATTACTTATTTTTATGAATACGGCCTATTATCTAACGCTTTGAAAGCCAGTCCATTGTTCCTGGTGACGCCCTTAAAAACGGTTCGTCACCAGGAACAATGGGTCCGGACACACCCGCATTGACAGTGTTAGGTTGGGCTTTTGTGCGTGGTTCTGCTTGAGTGGCCATGGTGGCCAGCTCAGTACAGGAACCAACTACAGAGGTTTAAAAGTATAGCCTTAAAATACAGAAAATTAACAAATGAAAATACGAAAAACTTGGTCTAGCCAGTTCTATACAATAAATTTAATACAAATATACAGAAAAAGGACCTAAAAGGTCTAAAGAAGCATAAAGACTTACTCGGAGCTCAAGGGAACGCACGTCCGCTAGCTAGGTAAATAAATAAATAAATAAATAAATAAATAAATAAATTTTTCTAAATAATTTTGCTGTAAAATGTAAAAAACATCCAACTTCTTGCCGATCACATTATAGTGTTTTCAATTTTAAACTAAAACTAGTGAACCAACACCGGAAAAAATCACTGATGGTGTAAAAGGCGAATATAGAAACATAATTGTCGTCGTACATCTGGCTACAAAACTGTGAATAATCTTTAAAATATGTTTCGACGAATACATATGGACAGAATGAGCTTTTCCTAAAGTGTATATGGGGCATTGACATTTTCAAATGCGTTGTGAAGGTTTACACGGCTTGTTGATTCAAAACACGAAAGGACGAAGTTGGCACCCTATTATTAAGCTCCGTTATACAGTGAATGCTAGAATCGGACGTGAGCCAACAAAATGGCGCCTCCCAACCCCTTGATCGATTTTGGAGATTTCCAATTTTGGAGAGAAATGGGTATTATTTTGCATGTTCGTTTCCGGGAAGCCATGAGACACGTCCTGATCACTCCATCAGGTTGCGGGCGAGCATGGGTATTACTTTGGTTCATTTTAATCAGTGGACATTTAAAAATATAAAGTTTCTGGGTCTGGCCGGATACATTGGGTGGAATTATGACTGACACCATGCGTCGGTTGACCCATGCGGCAAGTAGACATTTTCAAATGCATTGTGAAGTTTTACACGGCTTGTTGATTCAAAACACGAAAGGACGAAGTTGGCACCCTATTATTAAGCTCCATTACAGTGAATGGGCACACTGTGTGTGTCGACAAACATCACGGCAATCAAGTATTATGTAGGCCTATAGAAAGTTCTTGCTCAATTGACTCATGCGTTTCGAGAGAAAAACTGCAATTTCAGTAAAGAGGTGTTCTAAGCAAACATTAATAGTTGACTTGCCCGTTTTTAGAGAGGTCGTCTTAGGGTGGAGATAAAACAAAGGTTAAACTTCCTGATGACATAACCTGTCCAAAAATGGTGGTAAATTATTGTTATTTGCTTAAAGAGCCCTGTAAGTTAAAAGGGACAAAATATCGTTACGATCAACAGAGCATGGAATCGGATCGTTAGTTTTAAGTAAACCCAGTGACTGCCATGATACCACTAACGGTATGGTCATATTACCGTTGTAGAGTAAGAGCACTGGCCAGAAAAAAATGTGGGTGATCAACTACAACTACATCTAAGGTTTGACTACAAAAGTTGGTAGAATATGACTAGTGGAACACTTCTAGGTAGCATGTGGTCTCAAATTGTGGTATCAGTTTAGTCCAAAAAACGTACATTATGTTTAAATTGTCAAAATATTAGTAGAAAACATCAACAATCACAACATAGTAAGAAATGTGTCAAGTTTCCAATTATTTAGGATAATAGATGGTCTTTATTTTTCAAAATGGTTTCAAAGTCATAACTCAACATGTGGTAAACACATGTGTGGGTCTAAGGGATGCAAAAACGGGCGTAGCCACGCCCCTAATAGAGAAAAAGTAGGTTACCAAGTGTAGTGGTCTCTCGTTGTGAAAGCACTTCTTTTAATGGAAATTACGAATTACTTTGACCATTGTAAAACAATAAATGTATAATATGTGTCTTTGAGCATCCAACAAGGAGGAGTGGGTTTTGTTAATGGCAAGAGTGATATTTCAAGGAAGTTGAATACGATTATAAAAATGGTTGCCTCAATCAGTGGGAGTTGGGTTTTGGAAAAAGGTTATAAACAAACGCACACGTTTGTGTACAAAGTCAATGGAGCAAGGTGGTCGGTCAGAAAATTGACGTTTTTACGTATTATAGTAAAATTATTTACATAATTAAGAAAAGAATAATTTCATTTATTACCAGAAACCACGCAAACGGAGGATTTCTCAGCTAATTTCTAAATAACTTTGCTCGTCCTGAACATGATTTGCAATGTACTTTTTTGGCAAACCCGATCACTATAACGGCCAAGAAGCTCTTTAGTTCGGTTTTCAGAACATATTTTTCTTTAGAAATATTATCCCCATCGACAAAAAATATATATTGCATATAAATAAAAGGATGGTAAAAAGGAGAAAACAGTGCCTTGTGCCACTTGCCTTTTTATACGTGTAGCCCCGCCCATTTTAGGAGTTGTGAAAAGCAAAAGCGAAACAGCGCCCTCTTGCGACGGCATGGATTGCTCGCTGGCTCGCCATTGAACACAAAAGTTAACTTGCCGAAAGTTTATTTCATGGAATAATTATCTCAGATCATCTCATCGTAAAACTTGTTTTTGGTTGTCATCATCCATTTATCGTGTATTTTGATGATCGCCGAGTTTACTCAGCCTACTGTTGGCTCTCAGGTATGTGGTTATCACGATATTTTTTGGAGATAAAAATGACTGTTTGCGTTGTATAAAAGACATGTTAATTTGTTTGTTATGCAAAATCAAACGAGATAGACCAAAATAAAGATCTCGTTTTGCGAAGTTGGATTGATATTTGAGAAATAGTTTATACATTATTTAAATCAGGTAATATTCGGGGATGCATTACTATTGCATTCTTGTAATTTAGGGAAGAAATAGGCTCACTTTTGAGTGAATTTCTCAGACAGTTTTATAGGTAATGGTGCATACTTTATACATGTACGTGCGCATTATTCTACCTGTGCTATTGATATAAACTCCTCAAAAAACCCCATTTGTTATGATTACGCAGTTTGGGGATGTGCAGCACAGTTGAATATGGGGGTGGGTGTAAAGTGAAATGTTGCAAAATGCATTGCTATTGTCATACAGTGCATTCCCCTTTTGCTTGGAGGAGGCTCTTGACTTAACATTGTTTGTTCAATGAAGGAAGCTGTTCAATGATTAAACCAGAAAAAAGACTTTACCTACGTCTTGTTTTTTTCTTTTGTTAGTGATAGAGAGTTTCATTGTACTGTGAGAGATATTTGTTGTTACTGATGGAGAATTACTGGGTGTTTGAGTGCAGAAAATGACAAATTCTTTTACTCTGTTTGAAACTCAACCATATTTACAACAGAGTTGCTATCCCGGAGGCAATTTATTGTGACAAGCCTTGTGGATTTCTGAACTTTTTTCCGCACATTTATGGCCTACAACCTTTAAATATATGTTAGTAAGCAGACAATCATTCAAGACACATCCATCTTCCAAACAACTCCTAACAGCAAGAGTCAATACACTTTTGACAATAGCAATGCATTTTGCAACATTTCACTTTACACCCACCCCTATATTCAGCTGTGCTGCACATCTGTCAATTGCGTAATCATAACAAATGGCACATCATTGTAAAGAGGAATAACAGGGCTTTCCAATGATACCAAATGCAAGGAAAATGAGTTGGTAACAAGAGAGAAATCGTCAGTCAAACTTGAGTTTCCGAACTTTTTTTGAGGAGTTTATATGCACGTTGGGAGTTAAAGTGACTGTTGCACTCGGTACCTGGATGCAGTTAAATGTTGATGTAGGATAACTGTTAAATAGGGCCATGGTAATACACTCTTGCTTTGCCATGTGTCTCAAAATTGGCTTAATTGTTTATTTAAATAAACAGAGAATGAACACTAGTAAGTTCATAATGATGAAGTTCATAATACTTGGTACAAGTACAAGTATTGTTTTTTTATTCTCAGGTACTCTCAGGAATTCAGTCCGGTTATTGAATCAACCAAAGAATTCCCGAGCCATACTAAATCTCCTGGTGGACTGTTTCACCATTTGAATACTCGCCTGTAACGACCAGGACAGTTGTCAGTTGTGATTTTATGCTACTTGTGGATTGATGAGCCCTTGAGTGGCGTTTAATCTACGGTACTCATCCTGGATTGAGGCTGCCGTGCTCACCACGTTAGAATCAATCCTTTCGGATCAGCCGGAGTGGACATTGGATTCAAAGGTGGAGCTCCAATATTGGACTGAACTGTATTTTGGAAACAGATTTTAGCCGGCCGGCATATTTGTTGTGCATTGCACATTGTTTGGAATATCCTTGCCTGTTATATCCTTTTATTTAAAGTTGACATTTGATTGTTAATTTATTACTTGGCCAAACTAAATTGTTGTTGAAAATAAAACAAGTTATAAATCTTCACAGAACATCATTTATCCTTGTGTCCTACTTAAGCTGGTTACATACGTTCCTGATATTCAATTGTTTTTATTTTGTATATAATCTGATTAGCGGTAGGAACAACAATTTATTGTTTGACAAAAGCTATAATTAATACAATATTAATCCCAAGAGGATTAAAATAGGCTCATTTCAGATCTGATTGGCGGCGATCCGTGTCCCAATCTACGATCAGGCAACATACGATAATATCAGACGGTCCCAAAATAATATAATATCTTGATAAGATAATAGTTCTTGTGTCTCAACTAGCACTTTGTTTGATTTTAATTATTTTTTAAGGGTTTGTTTTTCGGGTGGCAGGAATTTTATATTTATTTATTTTTTATTTTATTTTTTATTTTTAATTTTACGCTCTACCGACACCTCCAATTTATAATCTAATGTGGGTTTGACCACGATTTGATCATAATGACATTTTAGAAGAAAAATGCTTAAAAGACTAAAATATGGTTGTTGCACCCAGGGATCAGAAATCATCTGAGAATTTTCCCAGTTTCGTAATTTTTGGGGGAAAATCAACTCTTTTCTTAATTTTTCTGTTAATAATTTAACCGATTTCTTAAAATCTTTCTAAATAATTTTGCTGTAGGCCTAAAATGTAAAACAATATCCAACTTCTTGCCGATCACCTTTCTTCAAGAACCACTCATCCGTATAAAAATAACACATGTCAGTGTATAACAATAACATGTGGCACTTGCTCTGGTACCTATACTTATGCCATATCATCTTGAACACAGTTAAAACGTACAGCGGAACCAGACTATCTTGGAAAGCGGCCTTTAATAAAAAATATTCCTTACAATAATTGTGATGTAGTATCACATTTTTATTATAGTTCTCAAATGAGGTACCAAAACAAAAATTACAAGCACATATTATTTTCGATTAAACATATTTTAGGAAAAAAAAATAAACATAATCACAAAAATGAACACATGTATGAAAGTGGCTGCCATTGATACCATAATTTGAGATCACATATGTTACCTACAATTGGTCTAGAGGGTATGGTCTACCATCCTGTGCAGTCAAACCTTAGATGTGGTGACTGTTGTGCCAACTCCTTATTTAGAAGGTTTTCAGGACTGAGCTCCTAGACTATTGCTGCTGCATAAATGAGCCAGTAAATTGCAGTCACTGTGTTTATCTTAAACTAGGACACGGTCCGATTCCATATGCCCTGTAGAAAGTCGATAGTGTACCTATAATACTCACACTGTACACTGGGTTAGTGAGCACTGGTGCATCCCACTGCTTGCACTATTTTTAATTTATACAAACGTCAAGATTGAAATTCATCTGTGACTTTAGTTACAGTTTTTGTGTGTGTCGGATATCTGATATTATTAACCATTTTAAACCAAGTATGCTTCAGAGACAAGACGTACCGAATATAATTATAAACGCAGCTGTCTTTGATAATTCGCCAATTTGCAGTGTTAATTTTTTTAACGAATTATTGTTGAAATGTAAAGTTTACGTAACATGCTAGGAGCCATCCGAATTTTCCTGTGCACAAAATACCCGAAGAAGCCCCTTCCCCCGAAAATTCAGTTGGGGAATAATTTACTAAACTGATTGCACACCAGACCTGAAATAATGATGTATGATATAATCAACTTTACGCAAAATACGTTTTATGCATATAAAACTGTGATCATTTTATATGTAGTTTGAGATAACAAACGGTTTCAATGGGCTTAAACGTGAATCAACAAGCTGATGAATAAGTAAGACTAATTGCGGTGACACCATGTGGAATCTCAATTGAGTAGTAATTAGTTCTGAAAAGAACTGGGGGTACAACTCGACGTTTCGATCAGTATGCTCTGATCTTCCTCAGGAGAATGCCGGACTCTGGAAAATGCTGCTGCTTAAGTAAACTGCTGGAGGATCATCCCAAGCTACAAGTTTTAACAAGCTGATGAATGTATCACCGACTGAAAAACAGCCATTCTACAGGACATGATAATTACAAAACTCTTCCCAAGCCCCCACAAGTAATAGTCTATAACTTAAGCTCAGTCATGCATGGCCTTCATTTCAAAACGGTCGTTTCCAATACATATGTTAATTAGCCTCCCACCAAACCCTGACTGCGGAGGTCACCCGTGTGTGATGTTTCCTTTGTGGGCAACCTTGGCAGGTTTTTTCCTGTGTGGTATTTACTAATGTGTAGTAGTATGTTAGATGAGAGATCTAGACCAGTATCTTAAAAAGGGGCGTGGTCTAGATGAGAAATGTAAAAAAAGATGGGAGGGTCGGTTGGTTGCTAGGAAGGATTTGAAAAATGTTTGTAGGTTGCTAGGGGTGGCTAGAGGGGTTGGTAGGTGGCTAGATCGCTGGGTAGGAGTAGGGGAGGATGTGTAGTTTATTATGATTTTATTTTATAAAAAATAGAATAAAATAAAATTTCACTAAACTGAAAAAAGAAAAAAGATTATATAGATTTATAGTAAAGACGAGGATGGTAAACTATGGATTAAAGAGTAAAGCGCAACTGAAAGAGTTTGTTTTAAAGAATACTATTAAGATTGGCGATGGATCTGGTAAGGGAGGTAAAATGACTAAGCGAGATTATTTATCATCGATTAAAAAATATTTAGAAAAATTACCGGTAAAAGCAATTATTCCGTGCGAATGGCTTTTAGTAGGTAAAACGTACAAGTGTTGTAGATTAAGTATGTGTGGTGCTAGATTTTGCGGGTTGCATCGATCTCGTATTAGACATGGGAAATCCTTTACCGGTTGAGTGTAAAAAATGTAAGAAGGGTACAAAGGCAGCAAGTTGTGTGTGTCTAAATTGCATATGGGAAGAAAAATTAGCTTTATCGCTAACTGAATCGAGAGCTAGACGAAATTATAATCTGGTGATGAAAGAGTTGATAACAAAAAAACTCGTTTATAGTTAAAATATAGTATAACAAATTAAACATTTAAATTATACGGCGGAGGTCTTTCTCGTAAAATTACGCCCTCCGCTATTTGCGAAGCGCGTTTTTTCATATAATATTTTCTATCGTAAAGTTTACTTTAATTTCAAAAGTTTTTCTACGAGGTCTTTTTCTTCTTTATCGACGACAGCTTTGACATCGTTAGCATCGACAATTTTAGGGATAAATTTAGTTTTAATATTTTCTTTCATTCGCGAGTATTTGTCTCGCTCTTGATTGATTAAATGAAATTCTTCTTGACTTATGCGACCGTCTTCGATTGCTTTGGAAACGAGGTCGTCGATGGTGTTGAGTTTACTTTCGGTTAAAACTCTAATCTCGTTGTACTTTTTTGCTTTTTTCAAGAGTTGTTTTTCGACGTATCTGATCGCTCCCGTTATACCCCATAATCCTACAGTTAATCCTACTAAAGCGCCTCCAATCGGCAGCGCTATGACGCTGACTACACTGGCAAATCCAGAGGCTCCGGCTCCCATAGAGCCTAATAATGTCACCGTTTCTACGATGGAACAAGTTTTGATGATTTTATTATATTTTGTATATACGACCTCGCGCTCGTTTCTCTCTTTTAGTAGTAGTTTTTGAATGTCGTTGATTTTTTTCAAACGAAACGCATTCACGTTTAACTCTTCCGTATCCGATATTAAGGGATACAATCCCGCTGTTTCGGCGGGGTCGCTCATTATTCTATTAATAATAAAATATTAAAAATTTAACATTTAATTTCGATGCTTACAATAACCGGAATCCGTTATTTTTATATCGTAACAGATTCCTTCATTTAAGGAACCGAAAAACTTTTCTAGTATAATTTTTTTTTTATCTCACGTTTTGTAGCATAATTCGTATTCTAAATCTTGCGGTTCATTTGAAAAAGCAAAAGTATATGCGGAGCGGGAGAAGGAATATAATATACATTGGCTGCAAAATTGCGCGTTGCTGAATATGGAATAAGACTACTAGTACCCTTTATCATTTTTACAAACATTGAGCAATCTCTTTGCAATTGATAAAACATAAAAAACGGTAGTTTAAACACACCGTGCCATCCGAGTTCAGTGTTGTGCTTTTCGAATAAATTTATTAAAGTTATAATTTGTTGCGTTTCACTCGGTTCAATGCGTCCATTATATTCGATGATTTTTACGTTAGATTTTGTTTCATCGCTATCGCTCTTACGACTATTAAAAGTCCGTAAATATTCGCCATATTTTATAATTTAGTTTATATTATAAAATTTCGATGGTTAGACTGACCGGCATACTGTGATTATTAATGTCTCGACCTCTAGAATCATTTAATTTAAAACTCAATTCGTTAAAAGTACCGGTTTTAAGATTTTTTCGTGACGGATTAGAATATTCTTTGAACGTACTTTCACCCAATGATTTATCTTGTAAGGGATAAACGTTTAAAATACTACAAGATTTACTATTGAAAACATATTCGCTCGTAGAAATTTGATCGCAATGAATGTATATTATTTTAAAAGGTTTGAAATACATTTTTCTACGATGCTCGCCCGTAGCTAAATATTCATTGGGAAACCCGAGTAAATTAGCTAACCCCGCCGAAAATTTAATTTCTCTATATTGCTCTAAAATATTAAGTGAGATTTCGCCGGATGTTTTATCGACGACGAATGTGAGCCACGGTGTGTTATTTAAGACGATGTTAAAAATTTCATTTATATTATAATGTCCAGGTTCGATAATCTCAATTTCTTTTTCCGTCGGCGTCCTATCCGCAAAAGTTTTACGATGAAATATTTTTTTCTATGTACATTATAGTAACCGACCCAAAGGTTGATGAATTTTAATGAAATTGCGAGTTTACCGCGAACATTATCTAATACGATCGGTTTATTAAAATCTTCAATTTCGATCGTATGATACATTTTATTATAATATAAATTTTATAATTTATATTTATATTATAATAAAATGTCGATTCCTCAAGCATTTCAGAGTAATTTATCCTATCGATATCCGCAATCTGGAAATTTTACTACTCTTGCTCAAAATTATACTTGGCGTAATTTTAGAAACGTATATATTTACGTCAACGAAACAGAGTTTTTTTTTACGTAGAACTCGCTAATCCTTTTGAAAAATACAAGTTGCCTCACGTCGATAGCGACGAGATTGTAAATAGCTGGAATTCATCTCCGCTAAAGTTTTATCAGAATCAAATAAATTTTCTAACGTGGTGCAGTACGACGGGATGCGGGGTGAGTTTTAAACATTTGTTTCAATCGGATCCGATGATTCGTAGTTTTTTTAAAAATTTCACGTCTATTAACAAATTAGACGAATGCTAAAAGAAATGAGCTGTCCAGCGTCTTTTCAAATTTTTTGGAGCGCTTTAGAAAACAATATAGACATTGGCGCGTATAATAAAATATGCAGAGAATTTCACGTTTCGCCGATATCTAATTGGAAACAACGAGTTGACGCGTATAGCAATGGACTAGGCACGGCTTATTATTGGCATAGCATTGGCAGAAGAGGATACGAACCTGTATCCGGACACAACTACGATACGTCCGTTATAAACAAATCTTCAAATACGGATTTGATTGATCTTAATAACCTACCGACAGGCGGATTAGTATTTGCCGACCAAGAAAAAAGAATGGCTTTTGACGATGGCGTGCATAATCGTAAAGAACATACCATTAGTGTGTGTTACATTTCGCAATCTCCCGAATGCGATCGAGCTTGGATTAAATTTATACTCGACAAAGCTCGAGGTTTTACGGATATAGGTATAGAACGAATCAACGACTCTATAAGAACATACGTTTACGCGATATTGGGAGCTCAAGCTCAAGCAAAAATTTGAATTCTTACCCTGGGTACCGGTTTAGAGGCGAAAAGAGAATTTTTAAACATTCTAGACGCTTCGATCGATTCTCCGATCGATTTACAATCTTCTATTCAACGATATCAAGATTCTTTACGATATGCTCGATCGGCATTAAACTTTGTCGTTGGAGAAAATTTATACATGATGCCCAGCGACATGAATTTGCGCATAGGTACGTACGCGGGATACAACAATAATATATTGATTGCGACGTCTAATCTATCGCTCGGATCGAATCGAGACACGAATTCGACCCCCGTTCCACCGCCTGTATCATCATTCGATACTTCTGCCAACATTGCTCAATAGTAAACAACCGACAACCAACAACGATAACGATTTTTACGACGATATAGTGCAAAGCGATAATTTTACTAAACTCGGCTCTCCGCACGTTGTGCAACAGCCATCTTTATCAACTGTTACATCATCTATCGAGTTGATCCCGCAAGCGCCCTCGCAAGATGCTACTCACAAAGATGAAACAAATTCTCTGATTTTTGGTTTCGCGATTATTGTCAGATTAGGCGTCATTTTTTACGAGTTGTTTCGGCGTTGAATATAAGTTAAAACTAAAACTCTGACTCCGGTCAAGGCTAGCCACACGTGTTCCGCCGTCCATCCTACCACTTTTGAAAGCGTCGTAAATAACCAACTCAACGTCGATCCGATGATAGCGGGTAGAGAAGCTAAATCTTTTAATCCGAGTTTCTTTAGCAGATTCGATAGATTTTGGAGAGTTTTTTGTATCCACTCTTTTACACCACCACCACTCGGTGTGTCGGGTGTAACTGGTGTGTCGGGTGTAACTGGTGTCACTGGTGTATCGGGTGTAACTGGTGTCGGGTGTAGGTGTAGGCGTAGGTGTAACCGATTTTACGCTCGCCACGATCGATTCGACGATGGTACTGATCGCTAAACCGATCGCCGTTAAAATACTGACAGTCGTGACGCCTTGCTCTCTAAATAAAGTTTTAATGTTTTCACCCAACGTAGCGTCGCTTTCCAACATTTTTTGAACCGTTTCTTTGATTCTATTGATTTGACTACGAGCGGCGTTTTCGTGCGAAATGTACTCCATTAATTTTACTAATCTTTCTTCTTTTAACTTTTTCAGTTGTTTAACTAGTTCGACGACCGCTGCTTCATCTCCTATCTCATTTTCGTCGATACTGTGCTTAAGATTAGAGATTTTTCTGTCGTACGCATTCAATTCAACTTTAACGCGTAACATTTCGCCTTGAGTCTTTTGCAAGAGTTCATCGAGACCCATCAGTTCTCTCAGTGGTCGTGTTTTGATAAAGTTTAGTAATTCTGGGTCGTTTTGAATGGTTGAAATTATTTCAGCGGTAGATGTTACTTTTTCTGCAACTTACGGTAAGGATCGAGGTGAAGTGGTTCTAAGAGATGTTTTATCGATAACAATAGAGGGTTTTTCTATCTTTGCCTTTTTTATAGTCGAATATTCCTAGATCGTATATAGTATCTGCCGACATTCCGCTTAACTTTAAAAAAGCACCTTTTCCCACTTTGCTCGATAGTCGTACTCTATCTCCGCCTTTTATAAAATCATTATAGTATTTCGCATATGGCTTATACCCCGTACTTTCATAAAAATTATCTACAGCATTTTCTTTAACAATTCGTTTTTGTCTAGCTATATCTCGTCTACTCGGTAACGCCACAGTCTCACTCGCTTTATTATATGTTACTTCTTGTAACTCATTCACCCATTGACTGAGATCATCAGTTTCATCTTCTTCATCGTCTTGTTGTTCTATCGATGGATCTAAATTATCAATCTCTAGCCCTCCTTCCGCCATTTACAATTCGGTTTTTTATTTTAAATCTTATTTTAATAATTTATAACTCGCGTAGCCTACTACACATGCTGAAAATGATGAATAAAATTTCTCTAGTTTTTTTATCTTCGCTAGGAACGTAAAAATCTTGTAATTCTGGTTCGTCGTCGTCGTATAAATCTTTCGGTAATTCAAATTGTCTTCCGACGACCGTATAATATTCGTTCATCGCTTCGCCAATGTTGCTAAAAAAAATTTTTAGCGTTCGATTCTTTTTCGAGTCTGTCGTTTACTAAATTTAGATATTTCGAGCGTTTTCTAGACCATTCGTCTCTGGCTTTAGAAAGTTGTTCTAGCGCTAAATCGTGCCTCTTTCGTTCTTTTTCGACGTTGTTGTTCTTAAAACCACTAAATAAAAAATTCGATCCCGTAAAAGCTAAAGCGTTTACTACCGCGCCTACAACCGTCGTTACTCCCGTTGCTATCGCCATTTAATACGTAACAATATTTTTTATAATAAAAAATAAAACAATTAAAATATTGTTACGTATTAAATATGAACCATAATTATGGAGACAAAATAGACCCGTACAGAAAATTACGAGTGCCGATAGGAATAAAAGGATCGAGTCAAAAAGTCGTCATTACAAACAATCCGAGCACAATCAGCGAAAATCAACTGTTGACGGTTCGTTTTCCAAATTTGGGAAAAAGCGACGTCATCGTTCCGGGTACAACTCGATTAGCCTTCAACATAGGCATCCCTAAATGCATTTTCACTGTGTTCGCGTTAACGATGACGAAACATTACGAGGTGAATTTTACACAGGTTGGATGTTTCATGTGTATCTTGATTCAAAGAGAGTATCAGTATACTCGTAGTAGCAGTTTTGCCAACATTACCAATAATGTACCTTCCTTTATATACTAACGAAATTTTATATATATGTGACCGAACTTACCCCTTCCGAAGCATAACATTAACACGATCGCCCCTTCCAGAAGCATTGTCGTGCTCGTCTGCCAAAACAACGCAGTAAAAATCCCACAAAGCTGAATAATTGTCACCTTCGAGGCAAAATCCTTCTGGCCCACGATTGACGAAGGAATTGATTTTTGTTTTCAAAATACGCAGATCTGATAACTATAGATTTCACAATGTCTGTCCTCTGGAGTTGTCTCTGAACATGCATGAAGCTGACGCGTAATTCGATGACCAAGCTGATGGGTGTGTTTAATGCACGCACGGAAAGATGAACAAATTCAACGTGGCTCATTTAAACGTGAATCGGGTATTGATGAAACAGGTCAGCGCTGAATAGGCTACGTCTGGTATCCGGTATCTATTATCCGGTATTAAGGGGTGCACCCCACTAAATAGTGAGGAATTCATGCGCCGAGCTGTTTATCATAAAGTGTATGCCCTCAAAATTTTATGAAAAACAAAGATTTGAGGCCCATTCATTTGATGGATTGTGTAAAAATGGCCCACTATCATAACCTGGGGGTCCTTGGCTTCCAATTGTGAGTATTTTGGACATACTAGGCCCTGAAAAAGTGGTCCTAATTTGATTTCAAGCGTAAGGCCTTTTTTCCAAAATGGATGTTTTTCAGTGTGGACGTTTCACTACTGTAGAGGGTGGTTTTCATTGGGATGAGAATAACTCCCTGGAAACCTGGACTTTAGACAGTAAATAGAAAAGAAAATAAAAGGTTATATACAATATTTTTTCTTTTGGTTTTAAAAACTGTGGGACTTCTAATTTTTTTAAAATGATTTTTGAATATTTTGTATTTAGCACTGTTTACTATGGGAGTTTATTTAGTGGGGTGCACCCTTAGTGTTGTTCGTATAAGCTATAGATAATGTGACTAGTTTACACTTGCGTGACCTGTATCTCTATTTTACTGACTGGGTAAACAGATCATGCGCTTCCATTCAAAGCAACTGTATGTCATGTTGGTCATCACATAAACCACTTCAACAATGTTCATGCCTTTGCGTGTGCATTTCTTTGTATGTGCAATTCCTCTATCCAGTCATAATAATAGAGATCAGTGGCAGTGGGGTAACTGGGGTCCAATTTTCAGAGGGGCACTAGGGATGCACCACTTTTTCTAGGGGGCATGTCAATACTTGAATCCTGCAGTCTCAAATAGGGACCTAATTTTTCAAAATTCTGAATGGCGAAGGGGAGGGGGGAACCCGTGCGGGCACGGACCTCAGCTGGGGGGGGGGGGGGCCCGTGCCCCCCCGTGCCCCCATGGTTACGCCACTGATCAGTGGTGATTTTTTTGTGGTGTGTATTTGTATGCAGAATTTGTCAATTTCGTACTTCTCCACATAACATCATGAATAAATTATTTACATTTTCAGATGAATATGATTTAAGATGTTATAATGTTCGTTGTTAAAATAAATCAAATTTAGAACTTTTCTGCTGACACCTCTGAGAGGAAAAAAAGACGGTTGGTTACAACTCAACGTTTCGATCAGTATGCTAATTGTCAAGCACTCGCACATCAAGGACCACCAAACTGACTGGCAGGCAGCTCAACTCATCACACCCATCAAATACATTGCATCCGTACACGCATCAGAGAGGCTATCGAGACCGTTAATGATCAGAGCATTATACTGATCGAAACGTCGAGTTTTAACCAACCGGTTCTTTTCAGAAATATTTACTACTCAAGTGAGATTACCAATAGTGGAAATGGCTTTATTACCAGCACCCTTACAAAAAACTTCATACTACCATGACTCTTGATTGTTGATATACGCTGAATCAGATCAACAATACCGACAAATAAAGCCTCAATCTGTGGACAGGGCAGATGGTGCACCGGATGCGGGACCAATACTATCAGCAAAACGATCACACCAGTGACGGAAACATTCTTGACCTTTTTGTATATGATATCCGCCACTGAATGATTTGAAGGCCTTTTTGAAAAATCTAATTACAATAACCCGTCATAGGCCTACGATTTAACGCAACGTGTTCATTGCAATTTTTGTTAATAAGAGACCTAATAATAATAGAAAAGTGTGTAGTAACCAAATTGTCATAATTATAGGCCTTTTGTGAACAAGAATTTTGTATTTTTTTAGTATTTGTCAAAAGAAAAAGCCGAATTTGTGCGTTGTCAATAAATAAATCCGTATAAGCAGATTACAAATTTTAGTTATTTTAATAAATAAATATTTCTTTTCTCCAACTTGACCTAAACACAGACAAACTGCTACATCATGATTTTGACTATAGCTAGAGTGATTGATATTTTGAGATAGTAATAAATGAATTTGATATGGTGGCAATAACCAATCATTGTCTTTAACAACGCAAATCATATGCCGTGGTTATTCTTCAAATGGCAATGGGTGTGTATATAAATACATGTATGCAGATTGTGCACAATTTATTGGAACACCCACCTTTTTCGTTTAATTAAGAGTAATGTTTGTATTATCTTATAACAGCTATGTTTGTGTATGAATAATAATAATAATAATAATAATAATAATAATAATAATAATAATGTGTGGACTTATATAGCGCACGTATCCACCAACTAAGTGGTGCTCAAGGCGCATTCTTTTTTACGTGCATTACACAACACACGGGACCTACGGCTTTACGTCCCATCCGAAGGACGAAGCAATTATGGTTAAGTACCTTGCTCAAGGACACAAGTGTCACGACCGGGGCTCGAACCCACACCCTGCTGCTGGCAACACCAGAACTTGAATTCGGTGCGCTAGACCGCTCGGCCACGACACTCCATGAATGCGTTTGTTTACCTATTCAAACCGATGAATTAAAACAAAAGGGACAAGAGGTATTCGGTTAGGGCTGTGCCGGGTATCCGGGTATCCGGATACCCGAACGAAACGGTCATTACCCGCTTCCATTTTTCAGTTCCAATTACCCGTAAACGACTTTTTAAAATTCGGACTTAACATTTGAGCGGTGCGAACAGAAATCTGTGACTCTTGAACAATGTAATGTTTACACTCTTGCAGACAATTATCTTTAAATTGATTAAACTCCAATAAAGAAAAGATCGATTTAAGTATGGTATCCTCTGTATTATAAAAGTCAATTTGTTACCATTTACAGTACATATATTTGTACACCACCGGAGGCATGTTTTCAACAAAAATGAAAACGGGTATCCGGGTATCCGAAGTTTCCTGATGTCGGATATCCGGTTCCAAAATATCCGAAAACGCACAGCCCTAACTTCGGTTTAGCTTGACCTATGAATGGCTTCAACGCTTGAACTTCTGCAATCAACCAACAAGATACTCTGTCAGTTGAAATACCCCTTGGCATTGACGCTGGATGCTGGTTGACGCCTCCATACAAGATTATTTTGGGGTATGATGTTTAGTTGTTGTTGTTGTTTTTTTTGGGGGGGGGGAGAGGCGAAACATGCTGTATGATTTCCCCATTTTCCGATCCCAGATAAATGATTGGTTTTCTCATGTTTTTCCCACTCAGTCAATCCTTTAAACTAGCGCATCAGTCTCTTTGACGGGGTGTGTAGGTAGACTCCTTTGTTATTTGGGAGGTTGATTCGAACACCCTAGCACCAAGTTTTAGCTGTTGATTTAACTGATTTGGCATAGACTTTTATATTTATATTTTTGCAGAAAGCCTCGCAAAAGTCCCTTTATAGAGTTAACTTGTCGGGCTCATATATAAGCACAAAATTCATCAAGTTTTCTACATCTTTTGTTAGCCAATTTTGTTCCAGGCTTCTTCCATGCTTTTTTTCGATAATCCCTTGGGTGCGGTTATCAGAGGTGATGTTTTGAAATTGTGATATATTTGAGAAGTTTGCATGTATAAATCATTAACACTGACCAATTCGGTACAGCTGACAGAGAACATTTAAGTAAATAATGGATGAAATCTTTGCCATAATATGCATCAGTTAATGTAGAACTGTCTTTGCTATTTTTGTTTACTTTGACAATGGCAAAATACTTCACAGGCGACTTGGGCGGGATTCGAACCCACGACCTCCTATATTCACGACCTCCTATTCACGTACAGACGTCTTAATCTCTCGCTTGCCCGATGACGATTGTCCGGTTATAATCCTCTTAGAGCAGCAGGTTCCGCGGTATTTATATCTTGCGTCGGGTGATAAACAATTGATTTAATTTTGCACTACACCGACGTGTGTATAGCACTGTATATTCAGTGCTTTCCGAGTCTTAACCTCTCGACAACCGAGCTTGCCCGATGACGGGGTTCTGCGATATTTATACGTTGGTGAAATTGATTTTTAGTTTTGCCCTATACAGACGTGTGTATACCACTGTTTCCTCTGTGTTTTCTGAGTGTCTGTGAAAAAAAAATCACAGGCGGCTCGGGCAGGATTCGATCGAACCCACAACCTCCTATTTGCTTAAACCCCTGTCACACCAGGGCTGCGATCGGGCTGCGCTCGGGCTGCGACCACAAAATCATGAAAGCGCAGAGGTGAGCGCAGTAAGGTCTCCTAGAACGGATCGATGACGCAGTGGAAACTCGCTTGGTCGGGAGAGGAACGCCATGGTCGCCCTGGGACGCCTGACCGCGGCGACCGTTTTGTGCATGCACAAAATGGTCGCCGAGGCTCGGCGCTCTGATCAGATCGCTGTAAGGACTCAGTACGGTCGCAGCGGCAGCGCAAAGCGAGCGGCATGAGCGCAAAGCCAGCGCAGCAAGGACGCACACGGGAAATAAATCTTGTCCGCTGCGTCTGTACTGAGTTCTCACTACGTCCATTGCGATGTCGCTACGTCTCTCTCCCGTCCTTGTTGCGCTCCCCCCGCTCGTACAATGTCCACACGGAGCTGCCGCTGCGACTATGCCGCTCCTTATACGCCCATGCGCGTCCAATGGCGATCTTCTGACGTTTGCAGTAGGCTCATAGTACGATCCCACTTGTGTGTGTGCTTCTGCCTCCTCGGACCATGTTGATGAACTGTGATGTGATAAATGATGATAAATAGACCCCACAGCTGTGATGTGGCCTCGTCAAGCGGGGAAAGCGGACTGATGACTGGCGGTCGCAGCGGGGTCTATTTATGCTCGCCGCGCGGACGCATCGAACGTTTCGAGAACGTATTGCGGACGTCATAACGGCGTAACGCGAGCGCGCTTGGTCGCGGAGAGCGCCGTGGGAGCGCGTTCGAACTCCACACTGGACGAGATGGGAGCGCGGTGGGTCGCAGCAGGAGCGCCGTGAGCGCGATCGTAATGCGTTTTGCCAAAAATTAAAGCGCACAGCGAGCTCCGTCCCGTCGCAATAGAGTGTGACAGGGCTTTTAGCAGTGCAGACGTCTTAACCTCTCGACCACTGAAACTGCCCGATCACGATTGTCCGACTAGAATCCTGACGCAAGAATTTCATCATCCTCGCCATGCAAAGCTACAAGTTTTACCAACCTATAAGTATCATTATGCTCCGAGTTTATACAGAATACTCTCGTCAGAGTTTATACACAAATAATGACAATGTGAATCGCAATTGTCTGACACAATCATGCTTCTTGATTCATGATGGGATTGTTGGCAAATGCAGTATAATTTGTGGGAATCCTTTGTCAATTGTGCGGACAGTTAATGATATCTAGTGAGGATTTACACATTGCATGTTGGAGCTGGTGTAGAAACCACGGTATGGCCTGGGTTTACAGTCAACGGAATTGGATTTTGCGATGGATTTCTGTGGACAGTTGAACGAATCTGGTGTAAAGTTTAATAGCTGGCTGTTTAAAACATGGTGGTGTTGTGTTGAGTTGCACATTGACTGACGTCACTGAACTCTTATTATACTGACAGTATAATAGAGATCAGTGACTGCATGGCGTCCAGTCCTTATATAGGACCCGTTAAACTATTGTGGCCAAAACTATTAATTAAACTTGCTTCATTTGCTTACCAGATTTGAAAGCAATCTCTCCCTGCGGAAAAGCTTCTAAAAGCTGACAAAAGAAGTGATAATTGACAGTTCTAATACCTATAAAGTAGCTAGCACAGTCTGGAACATCAATCGCGCTGCTGCTATTCCTTTACTGATCCTCTCTACACAATAGACAGTAATCCTTTAAATTAATAACCCTAGTGGGCCAGCCACCAAAGAGGACCAGTTTTGCTGGGCTCATTGAACAAACCATCATCTCAATAGTTCGACTATTGAATAGTCTTCCATTCATACTTTAAGTATTACTCAATGAGCCCTTTAAGGACCAGACGCTTAACAAAATCCTCTGTTGAGTTACCCACTAATTAATGAGACAAAGCCACCTCCAATATTAAGAGTTCCCTTATATGACTACGGAATTAAAATTCAACTTTTATTGAACATAAAGGATTTTCTTAGGGGTGGGTGTAATTATAGTAAATCATTAAAGCCCCTTTCACACTAGACGTAATTCCCGGGAAATTCCCGGGAAATCTGTTCACACTTCAAAAGTTAACCCCAGGAAATTCCCGGGAAGTAGCTTATTCCCGGGAAATAATTACCCCTGCTCGGGAGTAGGGGTGAGCGAGTTCTTCCCGGGAATAGTGTTTTTCCCGGGAAATAGCAACTAGTGTGAAACGTGAAACGAAAGCGGGTTTAACCATGGAGGAAGAAAACAGATTCTTCCTCCATGGTTTAACTTACCCCACTTTCGCGTCGCGGATGTTGGGACGTATCATGTCTTGAAAAGTCAGCGAGGTCACAAATAGCGCGCCAAATAGTTTGCGCGCTAATATCCAGTGTTGTATTTCAGTACTTTTGAAACTTTCCTTCTTAAAATATAAATGTCTACATCTGTAAATAACACAATATATTTAGTTTTCTAGAATGTGACCAAATAAATGGTTTTAGAATTGAATAAAAGAATTATTGCGGACAAGGCCATGTTAAGCATCCGTATCATTTACGTGTATTTATAATGTCCGCATGGTTAGGTACCAGTCTTCCTTTTTTTCAAGCTTATACCTGCATGCCATGCGTCGACGTCGCGACATGCGTGAACGTGTCTTCGCTAACATTCAAACTCACAATTATAATTTTAGTAATATACAAGTTTTTTTTCGATATGATGGGCAATAAAAGAAGTGAGAGATGGAGTGACGAAGAAGTTCTTAAACTTCTCGCAATTTGGTCGGACAATGAAATACAACAACTTGATGGTACGACCAGGAACGGGAAAGTATTTTCCAAGTTGGCAGATTGCCCGCGTAGTGCTGGTTACGAGCGTTCGCCCGCTCAATGTAGAGAAAAGCTGAAGGCTTTGAAAAAAGAGTACAAGAGGGCCAAGGACCAACACAGGAATCAGACTGGCGGTAAAAGGAAGGAGTGTTCCTTTTACGAAGAACTTAACGCCGTCCTAGGTTGTCGGCATTCCATTGAGCCAGCAATAATGTTTGATTCGGCAAGTTCGGTTCAACAAGAACAAGAACATGAACTTGATGATGATGGTGAAGAGGTGGCAAGCACCAATGATGTTCTGCTTGGCCATGCCCATCAAGATTATCGTGACAATGAAGAACAAGAAGGTGGTGGTGATGATTGTGATGAGGATGGTGACGATGATGATGGTGCTGCCAATATTTCGACATGTTCCACAGCAAGTAGTGATACAGCTTCTTCCAGCTGTACGACAAGTGAGAAGGTAGTTTATTATTGAAGTGTTCGGGTATAATGCCAAACCCATCCACCAACCACTTTTTCTCATTCATCTTACCTGCTCAGTAAGGTGGAGAATAGTCTGAATGTTTTTATGTTCACAGTCCCCCCCTTTTTTTAAATAAATATTTATGTAATTTGTCGCTGTGACAAATTACATAATTATTCTAAAATTATGAGACTGTGAACAGAATAAGCATTTGGACTAGGTGGAGAACATATGGATGATGATGGACACAAATTATTCCAGAATATTTGTTTAATGAAAAATCAGGCATTTTTAGTATTCAGTCTGATCTTGTCACCTCCCCCATTAGTGGCTAATGGGATTTTTCTATTTTCTTATTTTTTAGAAAGGAAATAAAGTCCGAAAACCATCATAAAAATGGATTTTAATTGATTAGTGGTTGCTAAGAAACTCCAAAACCCTTAAGAAGTGGCGGTTGGATACGACATTCTTTCCAAGTGTTCAAGTCAACTTGTACTCCAAACTTAAGTCTGAGTTACTGGGACCTTACATCACTCTTTTAACATTTGGTCATTATCATACCAAATATTAAAAGAGCAATGTAGAGTCCCAGGAACTCGAAATATTCCAAACTCATACTCCCGCCAACTTGTATTCTTGCCTGTCTGCAATAGGACTTGATTTAAGTTAATATTGCATTTGTTTAACAGGAAAGCCCGGGCACAAGCTGTGATCCAGAAGGATCCCCCAAAAAGAAGATGAAGAAGACATCAAAAATGGAGGCTACCCTTGGATAATTGATCACATCATTCGCTCAACAGCAAGAGGCATCAATGAAGTCCATAACCCAGTGGCAGGAGCGTCAAGCCCAAAATGAGGCAGAAAGAGAAGAGCGCCAAAGAAGAGAGGAACGAGAACACGACCAGCAGCTGTTCAGAATGTTTGGTCAGCTGATAGGGCAGTTTCGTCAAGTGCAGCAACAACCAAACGGGAACGTTCAGCGTAATCATGATGGCACTAGCTATTTCAGTATGTAACTCCATAAATGTACATGTACCTCTTGCAAAAACACATCAACTCCTACCGCATCCTTGTCACCATGAACCCAGTTTTGGGAAACCTGAATTTGGTAAAATTCAACCCCAGAGATTTTTCTACTTTTTTTCTAATCAAAATTATATACATGACCCTAATGTTATCCAGAATATGTAGTTTAAATTCTCGATGAAAGAAAAAGTTGCCAGGGGTACAGGTTACATTGATTTCAGCTTTGCAAGAGTACAATTTACGTAACAACCCAACAATTCTTTCAGCCATTGGGAGCTCTTTATAGTATGCAATATCTTGTATTTTGTAGTTTTGTTTTGTATTTTTTGTTTTGTTGGGGGGGGGGGGATCAAAAGTTGACACTTTTTGTAATGCGACCAAAGAGAATGCAACTTTACCTCACTATAATGTTAACACTTCAATATTCAACATACTGCCTGTATGGAGTATTGTGACAGTGTTAAGTTTTTAAAGCAATATTTAGAGTTAGTATAATTGTTTAAGTTAGTGCACTTTAATAGCAAAATGTCTGTAACTGCATTCCTATAAAGTAGTTGTTATTAAGTACAAGTTTGTGGATTGTAACTTTTTATAATGTTTTTGGTTGTAATTAAGGCACACTTTGTATCCTAATATTTACCGCAATACCCTTGCCAAACATGTTCCCAAATTGGGTTGGAAATGTTTTCTGTCAAACTGAGAAAAAATCTTTTATTGAAAATCAGCTTTTAAACTTCACAAGACTGTGTACCCACCAGGCAGTTTGATTTAGTTAGTTTTTATGTGTTTTATTTTATCACTGCAATATTTTCTAGACAGAACGCTGGTTACCCCAGCCTGGTTCCATATCGATATACATGTATTTTGTATGCCTTACAAACAGTGGCATAACTAGGGTCCAATTTTCAGCGGGGCACGGTCAATACTTCAGCTTTTGTGTCCTGCAGCCTCAAATGGGGACCGATTTTTTCAAAATTCTGAAGGGGGGGGGGGGCACATGCCCCATTCCTTACAAATGGTCTGTATTACTTCATACACATTTGTTGAAGTATTAAGTTTTAAACGTGTACTTGCCATAACTTCAGCTATCTGCCAAATATTGCTATATATTTATTCTGTTATTCACACCCAAAAAAATTATACTTTATTGAAAGAGAAAAACAAAATTTAAGTACAAAACCAATTGTTTATTGCACAACATTCTTCATTTATTTAATCATACTGTTGAATAAATCATTTAAAAAACAAACAATAATTCATTGACTCAAATGATTGGGTTTTCTGGGAAAACTAGGGAATTGGAATGAATTGATTTGTCCAAAACTCATGCCATCCCTTTAATGAAGCCTTTTGCCCTTGATGTACACGTATGCCCTAATATAGCAACTTCATTCTTTGGTCAAAATCATGTGGAATAAAGGAAATATTTTGCAGGCTTTTTTTTATTTAAAAAAAAATTCCTTTGGGTCGCAAACATAATAAAATAAAAATGGAAACATTTCTTAAAACATACATTCACTATGAAAAATTGTGGTCGTTATTTTTGGAAAAAGACGGGCCATGAACATTTAAACACTTATTGCTGCCTTTGCTTGTAGTTTCTGCTTGCTTGTTTGTTTTATTGTCTCAAACAAATTTTCAAATTATGGCCAAACAGAATTTTAGGGACGATCCAATTATCAGGAACATAACACTTTTTTTAAATTTAGTTCTCACCAACCCACAAAATGCCTCACCTGCAGCCTCACAGCATGCTGTCACAAGATTTGTCTATACAAGTGTCATTGCGTTTCATTAGGATTCTGAATGGATGCTGGAGGATTAGTTCGTTGAGGCGCGCAGGCGCGAACTGTTGAGACTAGGATCCTAGTCTCATAGTCTCACAGTTTCCCG
Source organism: Zoroaster sp. YZ-2022 (assembly GCA_029582265.1). NCBI lineage: Eukaryota > Metazoa > Echinodermata > Asteroidea > Forcipulatida > Zoroasteridae > Zoroaster > Zoroaster sp. YZ-2022. The sequence continues at coordinate 58,390,170 of CM055816.1, read as the reverse complement.
CCTGCGCGCCTCAACGAACTAATCCTCCAGCATCCATTCATGTGATGATCCTCCAGCAGTCTACTTAAGCAGCAGCATTTTCCAGAGTCCGGCATTCTCCTGAGGACGATCAGAGCATACTGATCGAAACGTCGAGTTGTACCTCCAGTTCTTTTCAGAACTAATTACTACTCAATTGAGATTCCACATGGTGTCACCACAATTAGTCTTACTTATCATCCTCACCATGCAAAGCTACAAGTTTTACCTATTAGGATTCTCCATCTCCCTTTCAGTCTTTCATAAGCATTTCCTGCTAAGCCTATAATTGAAAGTCTTTTGCTGTCTAGAGAGGGCACCCGTATCCGTGTATGGTTTCATTACCCAAGGCAGCAATGGGTATGCGGAGTCGGCCAATAATACTACAGGGACTTGAACACCTTCAAATATATCGGGTGATCTGGGGGAAGAGTTCACCCGCTTCTCCAAGATCGAAAATCGTCGAGTTTGCAAAAACCCGTGCGTCATGGACACTTCCAGGGAAACCAACATTCATGTTCATGAAGCGGTACTGGTAGTCGACCATGCCTTGCATAACTATTGAATACCAACCTTTGCGATTGTAATAGTCTGTTCTGAATCCATGTGGTGGAAGAACTGGCAAGTGGGTGCCATCGATAGCACCACCACACTGTGGAAACCCCCATCTTGTTTCGAAACCATCAATATTTTCCCTCATGGCATCTCCTTTTGGAAGGCGTATCAATCTCGGTGTCAGTGTGGAAACTATTGCAGTGCAGACATCATGTACAATTATGCAAACAGTAGAAATGCCCACACCAAACAACTGGGCGATATTCAACGTTTGTTGACAATCACCAGAGTGCTATTGCCACCCTTTTTTCACATCTATTGCCACCCTGTTTTCACATCTATTGCCTTCCTTAGCCGAGTATTCTGCTTCCTCAGCTTTGGAAGTTGTTGAGCACACAGATATTCAAAAGTTGCCCGTCGCATACGAAAATTCCGCAGCCAATCTTCATCTTTAAACACCTGGAAAAATAAAATATGAAAAAATATGACCATCGTAATTTTAAAAATCATTTACGACCATTAGCTTTAATTTATTGACAAATCAAAATGAACTCAAAATTGTATCAACACTCTCACCCATATAATTAATGTTTCATTGAATGTGTGTGAAAAGGGTACCACTTTTACACTACACTAGCCAAGAATATTTTATTCCTTGAGCAGGTAAGAACTGATAATTCAATGGTCATAATGAGGGGAAAGTGTTGGGTGGACATATAATCCGTTTCAAATGTGTTTGCCATGACATTGATTTGATAAACTACAGGGATGTTGGTGCAAAAAATAAAATTCTATTCGAATTGACTTGTTTTGAAGCGTCGGATATGCACTGTTGCTGTGTTGGTTTTGTATTGTTTAGCCCCTAAAAATGATAAACTACATGCCTACATCGTGTGTTCATGCCTTATGGGAAACAAAAAGGCTACCATGAACAGTATTAATCAATAATGACACACCTTTAACAGTAAATTTCAAGCAGAAGTAGAATTTCTGACTATTCTTCGTACCTGATTAACAATAAACTGCCACCAGTGACCGCTCTTCTCGGTAGACCAGACATACCTTCCAGCAACACTTCCCGCAAACGCGACTAAACCTATCAATCGCATCGCAAATTCCATCCGATTGTTTGACTGCTTTTCTTCAAAACACTGCCAAAGCATTCGTCTTCTCCGGTTGAGTCGTCGGCGACGTCTTTCCAGAACTGCACGGCCCCCTTTCCTCCATAAAATACACAAATATTGGTATAATAATAGCATGCGAAAATGATGTGATGACACGTTTGAAGGAGCCATTTTGGTCACGACGCGATGCATGGGAAACAGTCACAACAACACGGCCGTCACCGGCTCCGCGCCGGCGGGTGCTTGAGCGTATGGCATTCTGGGATTGGACTTCCGCCCACAACATTTTCAACTTCCGTGTGGGCCGATTCAGTTAGCGCATTTCCCGGGATTTGATCACGAGTGTGAAACGACCGTGCATATTCCCGGGAAATAATGTTCCCGGGAGCGACCATATAGGTACAGTGTGAACGGTCGCTGGGGCGTTGGTGGGGTTAAAAACTCCCGGGAATTTCCCGGGAATTTTTTCCCGGGAATTGGCTCTATGTGTGCATACTTGTACATTTTACTGAATGTAGGTAACGCCAGTGATTTTTTTTTTGGTATTTGCATAATCTTATAGAGTTTAATACGGTGCACAAAGAGTGTATGTTGACCTTTATGCTTCCCGCGCAAGGACGGTTTTATATTGTATACTGCATTTAAATAAGTAGTTCTAAGTTTTCTTTTAAAACTGACTTGATTCATGTAGATGTAGATGGACAGCTTTCTTGACACGCACAGTTGTTGACTTGTTTTCAGTCTTTTTCCGAGAAGTTCATTGGCACGGATGCACTCCTCTGTACGTTTCCCTCTGTTTCTGTTTTGTTTAACACGTGATTTTAATGTTCCCTACATCATCATCCAAGGAACCCCCAGTAAGAATTTCTTGGTTGTTATATTCACGATTTGTTTGAGGGGTTGTTTCTACCACGGAGGAAGGAAAACTGTTTTTTTGTACTGTAAAAACCTTTTGGATTTCTCCGATTTCGGAAGACTCTTTACAACGTACGTTACTCAGTGTATATAGTTAGCAGTGAGACGCGCGTTCCATCTGCGTCCTTTAGAACATCTTGATAGCAACTAACGCTGAGTGAACTACTGCAGGGTGAAATACACATCGCTTTTTTATGTAATTTCCCCTGAAACAATACAACTTTTCTCACAATTTTGTAATGATAATGAATGCTATGCAGCATCAACTCAACGGTGAATCAGCGACAAACTCTCAAAGAGGAAGTCCATCGCCCGTTCTGGTCGGTATGCTTGAGCAGGTACTGCCAGATCGTACACACACTGCTCAGAACAATAACAGAATTCGTGCTGTAAACAGGAGAAAGTGGAGTAAGGACGATAACAGAATTGCAATGGAATGTTTTATAAGGAGCAAGCCAGAGAACAGAGGGTACAGAAGGAGAATGATTAACATATGGCAGGATAAAGGCATGTTTGAAATAAGCGAACAGCGGCTTGCCGACCAGGTAAAACAAATCAAACATAATCAGGGGCTAACGAAAGTTGAGGTGGAAGATATGAGTAGAATAATATCACGGACAGAGGCTGGGGATGAAGAAGTGCAGGAGGAGGAACTGGACAACGTGGTCGCTGGTGCCTGGCAAGTTCCCAGAGTGCGGATGAGGTCAGTGGAGGAATAAAAGAGGGAACAGAAGACTTGACGGAGGAAGAGCTAGAGATTAGGAAGAGGATTGAAGAGGTAATGGTATCGGTAAAAGGGACAGGTAAGTGGGGTATTCCTGCATTGCGCCAGGTCCCAAGGAAAAAGCTGACAAATGTGTCAGCTATGGTAAGTAGAATCCTTGGGACGGTAAGTACTATTAATCTTTCTGAAATTAACGATCTTGTCTTTGCAGGTGCAGTTGTAGTAGCGGAGAGATCAGAGGTAAAATCTTCACATGCACAATCACGAAATAAAGATAATAAACCTTGGTGGAAACGCAGACTTGAGGGCCAAATTAACGAGTTACGCAAAGATCTCAGTAGAATAGAGCAAATGGATAGAGGTGCAATGAAAGATTCAGATATGAGGAACAGATTAATGAAGAAGTATCAAGTAAAAGGAAAGGGGATGAGTGTAGTTAAGGAGGAAATAAAGCAAAGGGTTAAGGCGAAGCCTGCGAAAGTAAGAGTCAGGCAGAGACTGAGTAAGAGTCAGGCAGTTTCATCAAAATCGTCTATTCAGTACAAATCAACGTCAATTATTCAAAGAAATGGACGGGAAATGTGACAACTCACAAGTGGGCCCAGAGCCAGCAGAGGCAAGGAATTTTTTGGGTGGCCTTTGGGATCAGCCTGGTGATCATAACAGACGAGTTAAATAATAATAATAATAATAATAATAATAATAATAATAATAATAATAATAATAATAATAATAATAATAATAATAATAATAATAATAATAATAATAATAATAATAATAATAATAATAATAATAATAATAATAATAATAATAATAATAATAATAATAATAATAATAATAATAATAATAATAATAATAATAATAATAATAATAATAATAATAATAATAATAATAATAATAATAATAATAATAATAATAATAATAATAATAATAATAATAATAATAATAATAATAATAATAATAATAATAATAATAATAATAATAATAATAATAATAATAATAATAATAATAATAATAATAATAATAATAATAATAATAATAATAATAATAATAATAATAATAATAATAATAATAATAATAATAATAATAATAATAATAATAATAATAATAATAATAATAATAATAATAATAATAATAATAATAATAATAATAATAATAATAATAATAATAATAATAATAATAATAATAATAATAATAATAATAATAATAATAATAAAAAAAAAAAATAATAATAATAATAACAATAATTCCTTTTGTGTTAGCTCCAGACCTCAAAATGAGGCTAGGGAATAGAAGAATGATGATGGTGATGGTGAGCTATAACAAAACAAATAAGTAACCACCTGGTATTGGTCATGGCCCACCAGGGTGGGCAACTACCAAAATCAGGGGTCCGTTAGAAGAAGGGAGTACGATACAAAACTAGTCAGGAAAAAGCAAAGATAATTTATTCAATGAAAGGTAAAGTAATTAGATAAACCATTTAATATTGTTGTCGATAATTTCAAAGATAGTACTATTAGGACACCATTTCTGGAGAAAGAAGGGGGAGATTGTTAGGGCCTACAGAGGGTGTAGGAGTGAAATTCAAAGATGTTTTTAGTTTTGATACGACGTTTCCATACGATGATGGGGGTCGATTCTTGGCACACGTTATAAAACACCAATAGTGATAAAAAGTAAGTTTTATATCGGGTAAGAGTTTACTGAAGAGGTTGTGAAGGAGGTCGAGGGAGGTCTGAATGGCTGGACACGTGATGAAGAGGTGAAGGAGCGTTCCCCTTTCTCCACACCAGCTGCAGTATGGTGAGTATGAAGGATCGATGTGATGTAGAACTGTCAGAGATGGAAGAACTTTGTGGAGTAGACGAAACTGTATGTCGCCTTCCTTTTTGGATGTTGGGAGGCGGTAAATTTCTTTCCATGGGATGGTAGGCATTGGTTCTAGAAAGATGTCTTGCCAGTGAGGTTGTTGAGTTTGACCAGAGCGAAGTGGTCGGGATCGACGGAATACTCATTCTTATGTAGACTTTGTAGTGCACAGTTCGAGCAGACATGCTTTGAACGGGGCCTTCACAGCCAGTTCGGTATGGCTTATAAGGCCATGCTGCTACCAGATGCAATTCCAACGATATTCACGCTAAGTAAGAAGGCTGGGAAGGCTCCAACGAAGAAGAGAGGTGCTTTTTTAAAGCGAGAAAGACTCAGGGTAAGTGGCCATTTAACCCTTTCGATCCCATGGGCTCTAAAAAGAGCCTTTGTTGTGATACGCTTCGATCCCGTGGGCTCTAAAAGGTGCCGGGAATCGGCATGCCCTTGACAACCACGGCCACTTAATTCACCCCATGAAAATGCTTGAGTGGTTTTTATGTTTGGCGCCCTCTATTGACAGGAATGAAGTATTTAAAAGTTCATACAAGGAAAATGCGCGTCACTCCTGCTGCTAGCGTCCACACTCGCGGTACGCGGTTTTTCCTGCAAGCGTCCACTCGCTTTACACAACGGTCAGTTTTTAGTTGCAATCATGATGGAAACGGACATAAATGATGGCATTTTGGCTGAGATTTTGGCAGACAGTGGCTCAGAATCAGATGACGAAGTAACGGATGATGATAACACATTATCTTTAGTAGAACTTCCAGCGGAATTCGTTCAACATGTTCAAGAGGTAGGTAACGTTAGGCCTAGGCTAAATCACAGTAAAAATGAATAACTAACAGTTAACGTTAGTCGTTACTCTTCCGGGCCCAATGCAAATTAATGTAATTCACATATTTTCCTAGGCTATAGCGTAAATATTGGATGCATTTTTTTGTATATCCTCAAGGGGTTTACAACTGTTGGAGATGAGGAATGTAAATTTAGAAAATGGATCCCTTGAATAGGATTGACCAAATCCCCACCCCCTGGACTGGGTCCAAAAAGTCATGCACAAAGTACTCAAGTGAAAATGTACAATTTTTAGTAGTTTGTTGGGGTAATAGGCCTATTTGTGTTCATTGAAACAGCAAGTTGAAGTATAGATATAGCATAGAAATTTTAGCATCCACCCATAGCCGGTCGTGCTATTTAATTAGCGTCAACAAGCTGAAAATGCACTCTTAGTCTCACGCTTCCAAAAGAATAGCCTCGTATTCGAAAGGCCCTTATAAGTCGTATAATGCCCCAGTCACATTGGAGCTGCGATTGCCTACGACCATGTCAGTCGTGCGACCTAGGGCGGTCTTGGCCCGGTCGTAGGTTTTTTCTGCGATGTCGGCCTAGCAGTCACACAATAAGACCTGTCCCCGACTGGTCTGCGACTTGTAGCCAACTGATAGCACGACTGGTTGCAATACCTTGAGGGACTTGTCGTACGATCACCCAAGACTACCTACGATTGTCAAGGACCAGTCGCACGACTAGTCACGACTGGTCGTGCGACTGGTCGTGACTGGTCGTGCGACTATGCATGACTATTCGCACGACTTGTCGTGCATTCGCGAGACTAGTCACGCATAGTCGTGTGACTAGTCGTGCATTCGCACGACAAGTCGTGCGAATAGTGGTGCATAGTTGTGCGACTGTTGGACGACTGGATAGTCCCACGATGAACCACGACTACGTAAGACCACCCAAGACTTGTAGCACGACCATCGCACGACTATTGAAGACCTACCTACGACCAGCTACGACCAGCTACGACCAGTTTGGTCGCAGCCAGGTTTTTGAACATGATCAAAAACCTCCCCAAGACCGAATTCGGTCTTGCGACTACCCAAGACCACCCGCAACCACCCGGGACTTGTCGCAGGACTTTTCTACGATTCCTTGTAATTTCCAGTCGCAGACGATCGTAACCTGTTGTAAGTTGTCGTATCCTCCAGTGTGACTGGGGCATTACACAAGAAGTTGGGGGAATTCACTTTCACAATCCCACATTAAAACAAAAATTTATCGGCAACGAGTTTTGGAGAGTGGATGGAAGCCGCCATATTTCTTTTCTCAGCACAATATTCATTTTGCGCATGACCCCCTGTGGCCTGTGTGCACATGCAGCAAAGTAGCATTGAGATATTGTATTTACAAATGTAAGACCGAGATTAATCCTCCTTTGCCTTGTTTTTCTGTTGCAGCCGACCTACCAAGGTGATAGCCGACCGAGATCAAGGAGGACGACAGGAAAGTTAGATTTCCGATCTGGTTGGGAACGACGAGACCATTACGAGTGTGGGACTGTGTAGTTCACTGGAAATTCTGGCCCCACCGGCGACTTTGCCACACTGTCGGCAGTAGAGATCTTCAAGCTGTATTTTTGTCAACTCGTGTGGAATATGCTCGTCGACGAGACTAATCGCTATGCGCAGCAAACAATAGACTCAAATCCTGATCAACAATTCTCCTGGCACCCAACCAACATTCCAGAAATGATGGCATTTGTGGCACTTCTCATTGCTATGGGCATAAACAAATCCTCTCAATACAAGATGTACTGGTCGACATCTGAAATTCTTCACATCCCATTCTATCCGTCGATCATGTCCCGTAATCGGTTCAGTTCAATTCTTCGGTTCCTCCACATCTCAAATAACCAAATTCCTCGTAGAGCCTTGGCTAAACGGGACAAACTTTCCAAAGTTCGGCCCTTGATAGAAGTCCTCGTCCCGAAGTTTCTCAACCTGTATAACCCTGCGCAGAATCTGTCTCCAGACGAGAGTATGTTGAAATTCAAGGGACGCTTAAGTTTTGTTCAGTACATGCCTAAAAAACCTATCAAACGGGGTATTAAAGCATTCTCCCTGAACGAGTCCAAAACAGGATACACGTGTGCTTGGAAACTGTACACAGGAGCCGACGACACCCAAACTGTTTATGATGCAGACGTACATGTAGATACCAAGTCAGACTGCCATCCACCAAACCTAACAGTTGCAGGAAAAGTCGTCATTGATCTGGTCCATGGACTTGAGAATAAGGGACATGTAATATATTGTGATAATTACTATACTAGCCCAGCTCTTTTAGCTAAACTTGCTAAACTAGGATTCAGATGTTGTGGAACTGTTAGTAGTATGTGAGGGGCTTAATGCACCCCTTTTGCTCCCTCATTCCCCTCATTACCCTCATTCCCCTCATTCCCCTCAATTACTCCCTCTCAATTCCCTCAATGCTCCCTCTCAATTCCCTCAATTGCTCCCTCTCAATTCCCTCAATTGCGCCCTCTGCATTTTCCCTCGAAGGAGCACGCCCTCAAACGGACAATATGGATGTGTGTGTGTGACTTAACAATTATGCTGTCTGCTCTTGCCAATTACGATGTCTGCACAGGACGAGATCTGCTCTTGCTACAACCTGACAATTATGATTTCTGCTCACCGTTTTATGAGTAGAGTACGATTTAAAGCATGTTGATAATACAATAATTTCAAGTTAAAACAAGTGGTTTAGTAACAAAAACTGCAGGAAGCCGTTATTGCTGACTACAGTTTTCTAAGGAACGATCAGTTAACACCAAGTGACAGAATGCATTATCACGCAACGGTGCGAGCTGCTGTCGTGAAAAAAACATATTTATATAGTTTTAATCATATATATTTATGATTATATTCTAATTAATAATTAATAAAGTCTGGTGTATGATAAGTGTGAGATGTCTGCTCACTGAAGGTGTACGTTTTATGAGTAGAGTACTCTTGCGATTTAAAGCATGTTGATAATAAAATAATTTCAAGTTAAAACAAGTGGTTTAGTAACAAAACTGGAGGAAGCCGTTATTGCTGACTACAGTTTACTCACGGACAGGTCTGTACTGGTCAACGTACGATGAATAGAAATGCAAACACAAAGGGAGCAGGCCTGTACGCGTGAACGTACGATGAATAGAAATACACGAAAGGGTATGGGAGTAACAGTGGTCAATACGTTGATTTTAAAATAAGTTAAAAACAAGTGATTTACTTATCGCGAAAGTAACAAAAACTGGATGAAGCCGTATAGAAATACAAACACACAAACGGAATGGAGACTTTAGACAACTGCTGTGGAGAACCTATCAACATGAATTCAGTTTTGGTGTCATTGATTTTCAAGAAGTTGTCGTTCATCCATTGGCGAATGTCATCAATACATGACTCAATACAATTTATAGCAGATTCAGTATGTTGTTGGGAGTGATTGAAGGATAGATATAATTGCGTGTCATCAGCATACATGTGATATTGAAGGTTTTGCACAGGGCTTTTTACATAGCCATTCCCAAACAATTGACTCTGTTTAATTTAAACGCTTTTGTTTATAACTAAGGGCAATATAATAATAACAGGGTCTTCTTTTCACATTTCTAATTACAGGTAGACGGGAAATGGGAAATTACATTACTAGGCACTGATTACTTTCAGACTGGTTTTTATCAAAAGTACGATAGAAAAAAATTTGGCGCCAATAAATTTATATTTCGGAGTGAAGTATGCCTTTCTGGTATTGAATTTGGCCGGATCACTAAATAAATACAACGTAATAAAACACACACGAACGATTCTTTATCAAATTAAACCTCAGCTCTTGGCTGTTTTATTCAACAACTATAAACAATGACAAAATATTTAAAGATTTAACACATCAAGCCAATAAAAATGCTATGTTCAAATACTCCAATGCGATCTGTAGGATAATATTAAATGGAAAATTATTGTCTGCCTTTCTATCTCCTTTGTACACAAACCTCAGTGTTCACATTCTCTCGAAATTTGTAAATTGCAGACCTAATTTAGTCATAATTATGAAGTACACGTCTTCAATTTTTTATTTTATTTTTTTTCCTACCAAAAAACCCCCACTATTATAGATGTTTTTTTTTTTTTTTTTTTAAATTACAATAGTCTTTCTGAAACATCTGGTCTTTCATCATCACTCTTCCTCGTTCTCTTCATCCTCATTTAGTTGAAGTAGTCCGTCAAATTTGGTATGGAGTTTAGGCATTACTCTGTTCAGAGCTTTGTTTACTTCCATGCCTTTATTTACTTTTTCTTCGAGATCTTCCGCAATATCCTGATGAGTGCCATTATCTTTCAGATGTAGGTAACTTGACAAAAAATCCTTGTATTTGTTGAAAAAGATTCGCTTGACTGCCCAAAGGGTTTTCCTATTGGCTTTTTCCTTGGCTTGATCTTCACTCATACCCCCGTTGACGTACTTTTCATATTTTTCACACCACATCTCTTCAGTAGCCTCTTTAGCCTCTTCCAACCAGTCTCGAAAAGTGGCATTGTCTTCCAATTCAGAACTAGACTCATCCTCTTCCGATGATTCGTCATATTCCACCTTCAGTTTTCAGTGTAATTAAAGAGACAGTATCTTCACGATCAGAGTCGACTTTCAACAGGGTATGGAATCGGTGTCCTAGTTTAAGATGAACATAGTGCCTGTTTTTTACTGGCTCATTTTGTGCAGGAGCAACAGCAATATAACCTTACCATGTGGGAATTATTTTCAGTAACCGAGTTAATCTAAAACTAGCACTCCAATTCCATTCCCTGTTGTCGTGTTGATATTGTCACTTTGAGGATTTCTTAACTCACAATAAATAAATACAAAACCGAAAAGAAATGCAATTAAGTCCGACAATCATACTTCTTTATTAATATTTATAATATCATTATAGGTAATTATTTTCAATAAACACGGCATATTGTATAAAAAATATAACAGTAATTTCATTACGTAATAGTACTTTTTATGTAATGATCGCTTGGATACGAACAGTCTAGTGTAATTATAATTAGACTCTGGTATACCCATAATAGTTTCAAATGTTTGGACTACGTGATCAATATTTTATTTCTAGGAACTTGCCTGTCACTCAAGTGCCTAGTCAGAATGGGGGAATATTTTTGTTAAATTACAAAAAAATAATAATCATTATAGATATTAAGTAAGACTAATTGCGGTGACACCATGTGAACTTCTCTATTGAGTAGTAATTACTTCTGACAAGAATTGGAGGTTGCAACTCGAAGTTTCGATCAGTATGTTACAAAGTAAGCTACAAGTTTTACCTATTATAGATATTATTTGTGACCCGCTTCATCGAATTGTCCCCCAAATTTCACATTTTGAGATATGAATATCAACTTAAAGAGAATTTAATGGGTTTTCCGATGATACTAAACATTCATTTTTGGTTTATTTCATTCCTGTGTGAGGATGTGATAAATTGATAATGTAATAATGCAGTAATGCATGTTTTGTGAACTTTGGAAGTCCATTACACGGTACACGGAAACATAGTGGACACCCAAGGGACTGACGGAAAGTGTCCACATTGATAATGTAATAATGTAGTCATGTATGTTTTGTGAACTTTGGACGTCCATTTACACGGAAACATGTGTTGAGGGACATTCCTCATTTCAATGGAGTGGGTTACATTTATTAATTTAATTTGGATCACAGCAGTAAAAGGGCCGAAAATACTCAAATTTACAGTGTTAAAAATGTGTTTACCTAATTAAAATACAATTATTTAAAAACTTTACAAATATGCCTAATTATTCTCATAAATATTTTCTTCAAAAGTCTAATACACTGCTAAAGGAGATTGCTTTATTTCTTTTAAAAATATTGATAACCATATTATATGGACGGTGAATGGGTAGAAATGACAGAACAAAAACAGTAGGGGAGGGGGAAGAAACGAGGAAAGAATACAGGGAAAGAAAATAAAATAGGTGGGGAAGGAGAGGTTTGGAGGGGTAACATGAATAAAGAATAGGGGTTAAAGACAAGGGGAGGGGTTGGGGAAGAGGGAGGGACAGGGGAGAGAAGAACATAGAGAAGGGTAAAACATAGGGAGAAAGGGGTGAAAAAAGGAACAGTTATTTTAAAATTCTGGCAAGTGATGTTATTGTTAACTTCATGAGAGTATTGTTCATGACACATAATAACATTTTTTTGTGGATGAAAGCATATAAAATTCCATATCCCATATCCTATTATAGGCCTAACTAAAATTTATCTTTATCTAAAATTCATACGGTATGATTTTTTTTAATTGTCAGATAAGTAAGATTTGAGATGTAGTGTTAATGAATTATTAAAAATAAATTAAATTAAGATATTTGTTCTTCTGTTTCTCAACATACCAGATTTGATGGTTTCTTATCATAGACCAGTGTACATTTTGAGCACGGCGTAATTTGCCCTTTGTGGCTCTTCTGTAAACATGTGATGTCATTGGTCACGTCTTCTATACACCGACTAAATGAAGTACTGTGTACTCAGTGATTTCCTTATACTCTGAACTCTGAGTACTCTCTTAATGTAAAAGAGTGAAAGCCACTCTTTTAAAGAGCTATATGGCGGACAAGTCTTTTTGGAGTGTAAAACCCACTCTGATTCGAGTGAAAAAATACAGTAAAAGGCTACCAATTCACTCTTTATACACTACTAATTGTACTCTTTATCCACTCCAAAAAGACCGTTATCCGTAATATAGCTCTTTGAAAGGGTGGTTTTCACTCTTTTACATTAAGAGAGTAAGCAGGACGGCGTGAGTTCAAATCCCGCTGAGTTGTCTGTGGAATTTCTTCTCCACAGACACTCCACAAAGCACTGAATAATTATTATAATAGTGCTTCATACATATACGTCGGTGTAGGGCAAAAAATCAAATCAACGAGAACAATTCTTACGCTAGATGGCATGCAGCAATCTATAATTACCAGTTACTTTCCATTGTTCTCAATATCATTACGTAAACAATGTGAAAGAACCAGATAAATCTGTTGTCATCAATTTGAGGCTTTGCATGGTGGAAATAGATATAATTGAGTTCTTTCGGGTAAGTTTCGTCTCCTGATGACGGCTAGAGTAGACTAGTCGAAACCTTGAGAACAAACCAACCTGCTCTTCTCAGAGCCATCACTTCTTCCAAGAAGAGATCATTACAAGGTGTACCTGGAAGAACTCAACCAAAGAGAACTTCATCCATTAATCCGATTAATATATTTACACAATGGAAACTTCAAATCTTATTTATTTACTCTCGCTTTAACTCAAATCGGTGGTTTTGGTTGATACATCTGTGTACAGAGAGTCACGGATTAACCTGGTAATATTAACTACAAATTAAAAAAATATATCTGTCAGTCTTTACCATGGAATAACAACTAAGAGACATCCCAGAGGGCGCGGCCATTACTGCACAGAATTGGACATGATACAGATCTGTCTTCAGAACTGTTTCAGACATGAACAGCATTGATTAGTCTTCATTTTATACTCAAGCGATGTAAACGTTTTACTGAATCGCCATTACACTGTACATCCACAGTTACTTTTTTTAAAGATTACAGCAAGGAAGAAATAAATGGTAGGATACCAAACTGTGTTTGCAAAAACCTCAAAATAATATTCCTCAATTTATGAATTATTTTATACTTTTACACATTACTGGTATATATATATATATATATATATATATATATATATATATATATATATATATATATATATATATATATATATATATATAAATATTTATAAATAATAATAATAATAATGTGTGGATTTATATAGCGCACGTATCCACCAACTAAGTGGTGCTCAAGGCGCATTATATTATTATCCCTGCTCATAAGGCTCATAAGGCTCATAAATCATTCCTGAAACCATCTCAGCTCCCTGGGGAGTATACAACTCAATTGCTGCCATTTCTAGCGCATATAGAGCAAACCAACTCTGCCTTCACAGGTACCCATTTAACCCCTGGGTGGAGAGAAGCAATTATGATTAAGTGTCTTGCTCAAGGACACAAGTGTCATGGCCGTGATTCGAACCCACATTATGTTGCTAACACCAGAACTTGAATCCGGTAAGCTAGACCGCTCGGCCACGACATATATATATATATATATATATACATATAATTATTCAAAAAAGCCCAGAAACTGATTTTAATCATAAAAAGAGGAAATAGAGTGGGCCACATTCTTATTTAATTACTGAATATTGTTAGATGATATATAATATGTAATTAATCTTACTTCAAAAAATGAAAGAAAGAAAGTAGTATATAAAGTAGAGTCTCATTTTGAACCTTGCAGAGTCCTTAAACAGCCTTCGAAAAAAGACTGTTAGGGTCAAAACGTTAGACCACTAACTACCCGGCCTTTTTGCTTCATTTATGATTGCAAATTTGTTGTTTTGAGCTGTGTATTTGTCCGTCGCTACCACAGCAGAATAAAGACCTCGGGGTCATGACCACGGACGATAAAGGTCCAAGGCGAAGGCGAGGTCCTTAAACCGTTCGTGGCCGTGGCCGTGGCCATGACCCCGAAGATTTTATCATGCGGAAAAGATCAAGCGTGGATTTTTTTTATTGAAAAATGAGCCAGAAAGAATCTGACAAATCCAAGAACGGCTAATATGTGCCCGTGAGTTCGCCTCACGTGATACTAACTTCTACACTCTGATTGGTTCATTTCCACGTGGCACATTATTTGCATACATGGTTGCATACTCACATTCTCCCTGGTTGGTTATTATCGACGATAATGCATAGGCAACCGGCCTTTACAAGCCGTTAATACACGTGATCACATTCCGTCCAATCAGATTGTCTTAACTGTCTTGGGCATTTATGAATCAAATACAAGGCTATGTGTAATGTTTCAGAAGTCATCTGCAGTATTTACACTCTTTGTCTGATTGGGCTCCAGATAAAGATAGTCATCTTTGTTCAAATCGGCCATGATGAGATAATCCTGGAAACCAGAACAGACATTACACGTTATGAACAGGAACTTAAGCTGTGTAAGAATCAGTTTGTTTAGGTTAAATCTTAACTTTTAGGGAATTAGGGACAATATTGGTAGTGTTGGTAAAACTGTATTGTTATCAGTACGCTCACTCTCTTTGAAACAAGATGTTGAGTGAAAATGCATTAAAATTTGAATAATTTATTTTCAAATAATTTTTGCCTTTGAGAAAGAACCTGCTATAGGTTCGAAACAAAGGCTAATAACCACTATTTTGCATTTATATTACAAGTTCTTTAGGTTGATGAGCAGTTTGCAACAGCTAATTCTATATTAAAGCAGGACGTCAACGGAATATATTACAGTGTTTTGATGCTGTTAGGCTTACAAGAAGTGTGTAATGATTACTTCTATATGATTAAAATTCACATAAAGTAATTTCTTAATGTAAAAAAAAAATCATTTTGATCAGCATTTCACTATCTAGAAAAGTCGTGTTTCGCAAAAAGCCCGAACTCATGAATAATTCATATCGTAGTTGTGACGTACAATCAAGGACTGGCATTCGCTGCTTATGCCCCAGATAGTACGTCACACTTACGCTGGTATTTCACCGTTCATTTCGTATTGTATTTCTATGGGCCTTTGCTGGGAACCATGAAAGCGCGCAGCCAACGGCGAGAAAACCACTCGCTCAGAAATCTAAGAAGGGGGGCTATTTTTTACAATCAAAATTAAACAAAATAACGGGGAATAAAACCATCGTACTGATAATGAAATAATAACTAAACACAACATAAACAAGACTCAGGAGACGATTTAGTGTACGAGCTCTCGTTGAAGTCCATCTTTAAGAAGAATGATCAGAAGAATTGTTTACAACTCCACTCAATAGAGGACTGTATCCATTCCAAAAGTGGACAGTACTGTATTGAGGATAAAGTAATCTTTCCTGAATACGAACTAAAAAGTGATTGCTTATGTATTAAAATTTGACAAAGAATTTCCCCTTTAGAGTAAACCGAGGGAATACAGACCCTACTTGGGAAGATGGACCCTGTCGTATGTTTTGTCGCACTTGCCTTATCTCCTATGCAATCTCTAGGGTCTGACAGTCTTCCCGTAGAGTGGAAAGGTCAACATAGGGTCATACAGTCAACAGAGGGCGCATACATAATAACGGAGTATAGCAAAACGTACCGAGGGATTCATCTTCCCTAAAGGAACTGCCTACCCTCAGTTTACCATAATAGAACACTTACATTGGCGTCGGCCATCATAGTGTTCAGTATATTACATATCTCGGTGAATGTTGGCCTGTTGTCCGGGTTGTCGTCCCAGCAGCGTTTTAATAGGTCAAAGCTGAAAGCGAATTTATAACCATGTTATTTTTTTTTTTAATTAGCACTCAAAAGTGCATGACATCTTTCCTAGCACCAACGATGCAAAATGAAGGAAATAACGAGAAGAAATGACAAAACTGAATGAAATAATTAGCAGACGATGGCCCATAAACTACTTTGGAAATATACGCGCGCGTTGCATCTCGGTCTAGATGGTGATCAGTTCACATTTCCCGCATGAAACTGTCTAGTTTTTTAATCTAACAGTTGCGTTATTAAACTGAACATAAACAAATCGAAGAAAAGCATTGCTAACTGTCGTTTAATGTAGTTGTAACAGTGTCACAGTGATAGTCAATATAATTATGGACAGGTAAGTTCAAATGTTGGAGTATATTGTCGTTAGCTAGAGACCAGAATGCTTTACGCAAATCGGCTTTATATGCAGAGAAAGGACCATCGACAACTTGGAAAATATACGCGCGCGTTGCATCTCGGTCTAGCTGGCGATCACCATGCACATCTCCCTGTACGTTACTGTGTGGTTTAATGCGGTTGTTATGTTGATAGACAATATCTTATCTGGAGCGTTAAGTTTAGCTTTGCATTTATTTTGTCGATAGCTAGACCAGAATGCATTTTACATGTATACGCAAATCGGCATGCGAGTGCACACTGTGGTATTTGCGAATATATCCGTAGACAAGACTACTAGGTCGCCCGCAGGCGGGGTAAGAGGTTCATAACAGTGGTGTGATATTATATGAAACAAACTGGGCAGGAAAGACGAACAGACCGTCCGAGCGAGCCCTACGTTCATGACGGCGTTTCAGATGTATGCCGACACCAACATATTGAGCCCTGTCCACGGCTTTTTGTTTATACCCAGATACAATGGAGTGTGTTTTGGCAACCATAGGCTTAAAAGCAAAGACTGTTTGCGGTGACACCGTGTGAAATTCTCAATTAAGTAGTAATCCGTTCTGATGAAAGGAACTGGACGTTCTTTATGGTGAACCATAAGCTTGTTTTTGACGCCCAATTCTTTATCAGAAACAAGTTCACGTACATACACTGTAAGAAATATTGGGCAAACACGGTTGATATGTTGCCCAACACTGGATAATTTTTTGCCAAAATATGTGAACAGTTGTGGTAAATACTGACTGTCATGACATGACATGTTTTTTTTCTTTCTTCCAATAAGGTAGCGTGGGGATTTTTTTACTTGCGCCTTGTGCGAAGACTAGGCATCATTTACACGAGTTTCGTAAAGTCACAGCAACGTACTAAGTTTGATCACCAGATTTCCTTGCCTTTTCCCGTTCTTTGCTATTCAAGGTACGTTAAAACTTGCATCAACCAATCGTAGATTTTATCGGGAATTGGCAGTTACAGTCTGTGTATTGCATTGCTCTTAAATATTTCTTTGAAGAGACTTTTGTTGAGATTGTTTGTTCAAAATCTTCCACAGTGCTCGCCTTGTTCTATTTACTTGGTGCAGAGCCTGCGCCATGTTTTTTTTAGGTCGCTTGCTCTCGCGAACTGTTCTAAGATTTCTTATCACCGAAGGACCAATGTTTTTGGAGATGTTCAGATTTTATTGTTATTTAGGTGTTTTCTAGTATCCATGTTTTGATTGCATCTCATTGTTGTTCTTCGATATACAAGGCAATTTAGTTATGCACTATTTTTTGTAATGTATTGATGTAGTAGTGTCACGGACCGACGCTCATTCAGACCCGCGGATTGATATTTTCTTGAAAGTCTTAGTGATCCGCCGCCCAGTCGTAGGCGCGTCGTCAGTCGTCATGAAGTAATGACATCGGCCACATTAGAATTAGGCTGCCTTTATGCATTTTAAGTTTATTAATTTCTACATAGATAAACACACTTGTGCAAACAAAGTAACATGAGTATTGCTCAATATCAAAATATAAGCGAGTTAGAAATAAGTTTAAGAAAAACTTTGCCGGAGTTTGGATAATGATTCAGATTGAGTCAATGATGACTGGGATAGAGTTCCTTAATATAACTTTTTCTCTGTTTTAAGTTTAATTGTTTTTTCATGATTCAGCAAATGGCATGACTTACGTGTGAATCCGTACTTAGACAGGGTTTATTTTCTTTTCTTGTTTTCAGGAATCACACACAGTTGTTGAATTGTTTTTGACTACTACTACTACGATATGTGTACTTCAATACTACAGTGAACAGTATAGCATATTAAATGAGAAGCACATAGACAGTTAAACAGATGCTTTCTTATCGTCCTATTATAACAACGTGTCAGAACTTTACGATCTCGTAACACTGACCAATTCTGGGTGAAATAACCTTACCCAACCCCATGTTGCCCAACGTTTTTACAGTGTTATACTGACGTGACAATCCTCTTAAAGTGTCAACGTTTAACTTTGTTTGCAAAAATTAATCTTACTGGTGATTAATGAACTTAAATGAATAGCTTGTAAAACAATATTTGTTTTCTTTTTTGAACAAATAAGTAACAAAACTGCCGTTACTTTTTTACAATCCGCCATCTTGAAACCAAGTGAACTGAGCAAAAACTTCTGTTCAAGTTTGGTCAGAATAGTCAAGTGATGGCAGCACAACTAAACACTTGAAAAGAGTTCAACCAATCACCACAGCCGAAACGTGTTTCTGGTCATGGTCGCGAAAACACAAAACCTTAATATCAGTTATTTAATGACATCAACAATGGACTGATATAAAGGCCGTATTTATTGTTGTTAAAGTCAGTTAAAAGAGTCGATTACAGCGGCGTAGCCAGGACTTTTTCAGTGGGGAGGGGGGGGGGGCACGGGGGGCATTGCTTTTCAGTGGGGTATGGCCCAGGGGTATGGGTTTTTCCCCTTTTCTTTTTCTTTTCTGTATTTTTGGGGCACTATGAGGATTTTTCGTGGCGGGCACCTGGCGGGGTGCACTGGAAAAAAAAAAAATTTGGGGGCACGTGCCCCCGTGGTTACGCCACTGGTCGATTACTGCTACTTACATTTCATCACTGCAATGCTCTGGTTTCGGCAGACGGTAGCCAATCTTTATTTCATCTATCACTTGACGAGATGACATGCCTGGGTAGGGATGTGAACCTGCAAAAATAACATTACCCATGCGTGTGAGTGACAATTAGGCCTATAAAAAACCGCCTGAAAACAGAGGCTAGATCAAATTATGCCGATTTGGACTATAATATAACTTTCCATATACACAACATAATAATATGTCATATAGGTTGGTGAAATTCTTGGGTCAGGAGATAAACAATTGATTTAATGTTGCCCTACACCGACGTGTGTATAGCACTGTATACTCAGTGCAGATATATATATATATATATATATATATATCGCGGAACCCACTTCTTATATGGGATTCTAGCCGGCCAATTGTCATCGGGCAAGCTCGGTGGTCGAGAGGTTAAGACGTCTGCACTAGTAAACATGAGGTCGTGGGTTCGAATCCCGCCCGAGTCGCCTGTGTAGTTTTTCACATACACTCGGAAAGCACTGAGTATACAGAGCTTTACACACGTCGATGTAGGGCAAAATTAAATCAATTGTTTATCACCGGACGCAAGAATTTCACCAACCTATATATCGCGGAACCCACTGCTATATGGGATTCTAGCCGGCCAATAGGGCTATACACACGTCGGTGTAGGGCAAAATTAAATCAATGTCATTATACACGTCATAATATGACGTATATTATACACGACTTACAGCTATCATGTACACGACATTATATCTGTCATATACATACATCTGCACTCTTAAAACTAAAGTGTTGAATCAACATTCGGTCAGTGAGAACTCTTTATAAAGTTAGATTTAACTTTTAAAAGTGATGAATTAACATTGATAAAGTTAGACTTAACTTGACACCGTGTTAATTCAACACTCTCTTTGGGTTAAATATAACTTCACTCACCGAACTCGCCAAACTGTCACATACACAGCATAATAGCTATCATGTATACAACATGTATCCATCACATACACGGCATATAATCTATCATAATTATACACGGCACATAGCTATCATGTGTAAGACATAATAGTTGTCATATACCAGTACACTGTATATAACTAACTATAATGTCATAGTCAGTTACGTAAACAGGAATTCGAACTTGGGAGAGGGCCATCAGCTGTCCTCTTTTCAAGTTTTAGTTTGATATTTATTCTTCTAAACGATTGAAACTATAGTGACAAATAGTTTGAAATTTGACATCAGGTTCAATCTTTATAGTGAATGTAAATGGGGCGCAAATATTGTTTTTCTATGATGCGAGACCGCTACGACTTCACAAAATTGCATTGGCCATCTTGCTGCACGAGGAAGGGGAAGGGGAGGGGGTGAGGGGAAGGGCATGAGGGGGAAGGGCATGAGGGATGAGGCAGAAGGGGGATGAGGGGGAAGGGGGTGAGGGGAAGGGGAATGAGGGGGAAGGGGGATGAGGGGGAAGGGGGATGAGGGGGAAGGGGGATGAGGGGGAAGGGGGATGAGGGGGAAGGGGGATGAGGGAAAAGGGGGATGAGGGGGAAGGGGGGATGAGGGGGAAGGGGATGAGGGGTTGGGAGGGCAGCCTATCTATTAGACTTGAGATCAAGTCTGTATTTTAGCCGTATCTGTCTGTGTACTGCGCGCAGTCTGTCATACCGCTGTTCAAAGCGCCCCCAACGTGCAGCATGATCGCGTAAGTTCGGCTGAATACACAGACTTGAATTATATGCGGGTAACGAATCGATTATTCATCTATTCAAGAACGTAGCCCGCCTACGTTTGAGTTGCCGTAGGGATGGTCAATGAGAGAGCTCCAAAACCTTAGTAGACGATTCCATTATTAAATAGGTTACAACTATTTATGACGAAACGCAAAATTATCAACATTTTCAATGAATCATACATGAAAACCAACATTACGTCAGAATACTTCACCATTTTACAAATATACTGCAAAATCTCCTGATATGAATGTATGAATTGCAATAGAAACTGAACATAATAACAAATACACTGTATGCCTACCTAGCCTACAATCAAAATTTAAACTTCGAGAACAGCTCCATGTTCACGTGTATACGGGTGCAACCCCACTATAATAGTGATAAATTCATGCGCCGATCTGTTTATCATAATGTGTATGTCCTCAAACCTTTCTGAAAAACTTTTTTTTTCTGAAAAAACAAACAAACATTTGAGGCCCATTTATTTGAGGGATTGTTTATCAACTTTGAGTATTTGGGATACAATAGGCCCTGAAAAAGTGGTCCTAATTTGATTTCAAGCGTAACGCCTTTTCCAAAAACGGCTGCTTTTCAGTGTGAGAGTTTTCACTACTGTAGATGGTGGTTTCTATTGGGATGATACTAACTCGACGGAAACCTGGACTATCCACAATCAATTTTTCTTTTGGTTAAAAAAAAGGTGGGACTTCTGAGTATTTTTTAAATGATCTTTTTAATATTTTGTATTTAGCACTGTTTACTTATATGGGAGTTTATTTAGTAGGGTACACCCATACAGGAAGCTCTTCTGGAATTTTCCATTCAGATTGTACACATACACATGCTATCAATCCGCGTGTGCAGCAACTGATTTATGAATATTCATATAATTATTTCGGGAATTCGACCATTCCGATTGTTTGTCGGGTTTTCTGGAGAGCTTGCCATTGGCCGCGTACAAACGTGGAACGATATATTCAAGTCGTTAGATTTGGACGCACCCTCGTACTCATGGTAATTCACTGCTGATAACCAAGTATGTGATACGATGGGTTTGAGATATACATTATTGCACGCGGCCAATCTACGACTTGGTCTACCTATCTATGGACATATCTGCACTTAAATATCCTCATCCAGACCATGACCCACTTGATATGTTTTGTTTCGATGTATCGCCTGTATTTTGGGCTATTTTTAAGGCTGTGTGTTTTCGGATATTTTTGGAACCGGATATCCGACATCAGGAAACTTCGGATACCGGATACTCGTTTTCATTTTTGTTGAAAACATGCCTCCGGTGGTGTACAAATACATGTACTGTGTAAATGGTAACAAATTGACTTTTATAATACAGAGGATACCAATACTATCGATCTTTTCTTTATTGGAGTGTAATCTCTTGAATTTAAAGATAATTGTCTGTAACAGTGTAAACATAACATTGCTCAAGAGTCACAGATTTCTGTTCGCACCGCTCAAACGTTAAGGCCGAATTTTAAAAAGTCGTTTACGGGTAATTGGAACCGAAAAATGGAAGCGGGTAATGACCGTTTCGGTCGGGTATCCGGATACCCAGCATAGCCCTAGCTACTTTGACTGCAATTTTCGAAAAATTCAGGTTCTTGATCATTGGAGCATTGCTATTTTACTTCACAATAAGATAACAATTGATTTAAAATGACACATTTTTCAAAACATTCATAAGAAGCATGGTTTTACAGTATAAATTTCCCAACATCAATTTTTGGTGGATTCCGTCAGAAATTCATTAAGGCACTTTTCCTTGTAAACTAAACTTTTGACTATTTTGTGAAATGACTCATTTCAAAGTATATGTTTTCCTTTCTAGAAGGAAATTATTGATGTTCCATTGAAAATTAAAAATCCAGGAAACTGTAGGTGAAATAGCGGAAAATTCGGGCGAAACATCTTTAAATGTTTTTTTATTTTATTTCTATAATAGGACAATAACAATAAGTTATACAGATTGACAAAATTGATATACAATGAATCTTAAATTTATTTTTACCGAGCGTGACAAGTTCCCACATAAGCACAGCATATCCCCACACGTCGCTCTTCGTAGTGTAGATGTTGTCCATCAGTGACTCGGGAGCCATCCAGCGGACTGGTACCCGCCCCCGGGACTTCATCTCGTACTGGCGCTCATCCTGGATATCCCGAGCGAGTCCGAAATCAGACACCTTGGCTACCAGGTCATCGCCAAGCAGTATGTTGCGGGTTGCCAGGTCACGGTGAATGCACTAAGTTCAATAGGAGTTCAATGAACGCAGCAAATAAACAACTAATTTTAAAGGCATATGTTTGGTAATAATGTATCTATAAAGGCATCCATACTTCATAAGAATCAAGCGCTATATAATTATAGAGACCCATCTGTCAAGCTCTAAGCTTATTTCGTTGGGCTGTTTAATAACGAGAAAAATATTACAATGCATGTTACAACGCACTGATCATCCAGTCTTCGCGCGAATCCCCCAGCAGTCTACTTAAGCAGCAGCATCTCCCAGAGTCCGGCATTCTCCTGAAGATGATCAGAGCATACTGATCAAAACGTCGAGTTGTAACCGCCAGTTCTTTTTTATTTTTAATTACTACTCAATTGAGAATTTTCTCATGGTGTCACCGCAAACACTTAAATCGTTTCACCATGCAAAGCTACAAATATTATAAATTAAGATTACAATCCAGTCTGAATTTTTCATATTGGGATTTCATTCAAAAATTTGGAATTTTCGTCTTCAGAAGGCGAACACTCAATAGGGAACTTGATGTACTATTTTAGCTTAAATGATAGCAGCTCAGAACGAACTATTTTAAGTAAGTTTAATGCTGTGGTAATTTATGTTTTGAGAATCATTGGACCTTTAAAATGCAGCGGTCACCTTGTCAGACTCCCTGTATACACAAGTGCAATTGCAATACTTTTTCTCTGAATACAGAAGGGCCAGCCTATTTGTGTGTCAGGCTGGGTGTGGTTACGATGATTTTATAGAAAAAAAAAATGCCAAATGGAAAACTGAGCATTGGCACTTAAGAGTTATTTAAAGAAGAAGAAATAAAAACAACCCCGATTTTTCTTCATTAAAAATAATCAACCACGACCATTTGTTTAATATTTATATCACTCATAATTATAAGGGGCGTAACCAAAAAAAAAATAATAATTTCGGATATCCAGCAAGTTCTTCTCAGAACCGCACAGCATGAAATTCGGGGAATTGTTTTCACCCATGAGCAAATGAATCCCAATATAAAAACATCAACACTGGTCGCGCCATGCGTATTTACACTTTGAGGATCACCACGGCCGTAGTGATCCTCAAAACAAAACGTGCACGGTTTTTTTTACGCCAAATTTCGGCAAATTTCGGAAACTGAGCCAGGTAAATGCTTTCTTTGGTCACCAGAAGACACCAACCATTTTTGAAGAGAGGAATTCCATCCCGCTGGCGATCATATTGGCGAATGACAGGATCTCACTCGGCAGCAGAAAGTTCCTTTTCTTATCTTCCTTCAGTTCGAAATACTGGTCACCGGCCCCGGTACGTATGTGCCTCAGGTATGACTGCAGGTTACCATTCGGTAGGTACTCCATGATCAGGAAGAAAGGCTCTGGATACCGGTGAAAAAACGGAAAATACAAGGTGAACTTTTTTAGGTAAACTTTTCGAGAACTTTGAGTGGTAATTGCTATGGAGTCTGTAGCGGCCAAACTCAGATTTCTTCATTTTGTCAAATGAGGGCGCTGTACCAGTTAAGCAGTAGCGAGTTTTCCAGAGCAACATGACTTCAGAATTTTAACGTTGGCAACTTGCAGCTAATTTCTTCGCCCAAAGTAATTAATCCCACCAAGGTTTATTAAACGTCAATGATGAATCTACCAAAGATTAAAGACGGCAATGCTGTGCTTGATCATCATGTACAACTACATAACAACTGTAACGGAAGTTTGTACTACCTAACAAAGGATAATTTCTGGATCTACAGCACAGCATTGCCGTCTTTAATCTTTGGTAGATTCAGAGTCTATTGTTACACGAGAATTAACCTATCGACACCACGCCGCCTACAAATAGTCCGACACGGGCAACGTGATCGAATGTAAAACATGTACCAAAACACACGTGTTTGTCGGATTTAATCACGTCGAATTATGTGTTTTACGCGCAGCGTGCACGTGGCCATTCGACTAATCGGATTGGTCAGAAAGGGAGTTGACAATGAACCAATGGGAGACTTTGGAGTCGGTTAATGACAGCAGATAAACTGGTTCTTTTCCCAGTGTCTCAATATCGTGCGCATGCTCAGAATTACCGGTAAGTCTGCTGCCGTCAGGGTCTACGCAATGACCTACGCAATATATATTTCCTCTCAGGTACGGTCATCATTTCAACATCACACCTTGCAAATTGACAGTCGCTGTAAGGTTAATATCAGTGATTAGATTTCAGTGGGGATCAGAGGCAAATTTCTAGAAGCTGCTTAACCGAAAATATTGCTTAGCATATTTATCTGCTAAGCAAAATTAAGCTGAGA
The DNA here is from genome assembly GCA_029582265.1 of Zoroaster sp. YZ-2022. NCBI lineage: Eukaryota > Metazoa > Echinodermata > Asteroidea > Forcipulatida > Zoroasteridae > Zoroaster > Zoroaster sp. YZ-2022. The sequence continues at coordinate 58,364,439 of CM055816.1, read as the reverse complement.
ACCATCCAGAAGCAATATATGTTACGCGGTAATTTGGCTGGTAACCAAATTTTGTTCAGCAAAACTTTTCCCTGCTCAGCATCTTTGTGTACTTAGCAGCTCGATGAAATTGGAACTAGGTAATACTTTCATCTGGTTCGAATCCCACTCGGGGCCTGGCTGACATTGGAACTAGGTAATACTTTCATCTGGTTCGAATAACACTCGGGGCCTGGCTGACATTGGAACTAGGTAATATTTTCATCTGGTTCGAATCCCACTCGGGGCCTGGCTGACATTGGAACTAGGTAATACTTTCATCTGGTTCGAATCCCACTCGGGGCCTGGAACTAGGTAATACTTTCATCAGGTTCGAATCCCACTCGGGGCCTGGCTGACATTGGAACTAGGTAATAGGGCTTTCCCTAGAATATTAATTTTGTCTGGGGTTTTCCTCCTACATCTAAAACGGAGAATGTTTTCATAGTCTTCTTTTCACAGGTTTCTTTAGACTTCAGAGTTACAATGCCAGTGTTACAGGGAATCATTGGTTTCATTACCAGAAAGACATCCATGTATCATTATACAAGCTAAGTTACCCGATTATGATCGGGTTTATGATAGCATGTAAACATTAGGAAGTAGGTTATGATTATGTGAAATAAAATATGTAGGGTTGATCTGTGTTTGTGGGAATGATGTGAGCACTTTTGGGCATTCTATTTGTAGAAACATTTATAGGGGTGTGACTCTTGAGCACGCAAAATAAAAGTGTCAATGAGAGAAGTCGGGTTTGAAGAGATGAAGTCCTGCAACTTCAAGGGTAACGGTTTATCATTGCTAATGGTAATGTCCTGTACTTGTTACTGCTCTATATTGATCATTTTGCTACTGAAACTCGAAATATATACCAGCATTAATTATAAATTTAGTCATACCTTGTTCAGTGCAGAATCCCAGCATGGTGACAACATTGGGATGATAGCCTACGTTTAAGTACATGTTCCTCTCCTTGTCGAAGTCACTCTTGTCCGTCTCTGTTGCAGTGGCTATAATTTAATATAAGATCAGAAAATAATAATAGTTGGACAAACATTAAAAAAAACCAAGGAGATTGAAACTGCATTCTTGGGAACACAAAAAGTCATCATTAATGAGAACTGTGTACAGCTTTGGTAGGCGTAATTACCGAATTATTATCTGGAAGGCAATCTGATGCGAAGTTGGTTAAGGTCGGAACCATCCTTTGAGAAAATTATTCTGTGCTCTCATTCAGAGAAAGCACAAACAAAAATGAAGATTTGTTTTCAAAAGGGTGGTCGGGAAGGGGGAGTAAGGTCATGGGCTCAACTCTGTACTGTTCCCCGAATCGTAAAAGGAATTCGCTAACGCTGTAGGAGGAGGGCCAATGTCACTCTACAAGCCAAGCCTTAGAGAAGCCCAGGCAGGCCTAGGCTACCTGGCCTCCTAATCTGTCTTTTGTGAGTCCTAATCCTGTAACAATACAGTAACCGCCAATCAACACATAACTTGGGCTTCTGGAGTGCCTAGCCCAGCCAAAAGAGCTCCTTGTAACAGCTGCAGTTGGGAACAAAAGACAGCTGAGGTGTCAGTCAAGTCTGCGTGAACAATAAGAGCTATTTGAGATGTGTTCATTAGTAAAGGATCTTTTGCGCTCAGCTATGGGATTATACAGGCCCCTTAGGCCTGGGCAAAGTCTGGGCCTGGCTGGACTTCGCAAAGGCTTGGCTGTACCATGACTTTGGCCCTCCTCCCTAAGTGTAATTGTAATATAAATATAGACATACGTTTCAGCATTTTAACTGCGACCGTTGTCATAATTCCCTTCTTTATAATTCCGTCTGCCACGGCCCTGTTTACGATAGCGAACGAGCCTGCTCCAAGCTGTTCCATCACGTGGAGTCTCTCCCTAGGAAACTCTTTACCGTTGGGCTCATAGTTGGTTGACTTCAATAAGGAACCTGAGCCACCTTCAGTTCTCTTGCCGCCACTGATACCAATATACTCGTTCTGTTTTGACTGAAATTTGTAATAAAAACATCAGCTTTGAATAATCATATTGTTGCGTATTTAAATCAAACAAAATCTGCACAATAATCCTGCGTACAGTCTACAGACTGCAGTATGCAGTTATCTTGTCCACGTCGTGCACTCCTGTATGTAATATTCTTTTGACTCAAGGATTCAATGAATGAGGAACTCCTCATTACCCTTTCTCCCATCTCTATGTGTCCTTCTGTTGATCTTCGGCTTCTCCTCGCCAAATGTCTCCTGAGCAGTATGACTATTATGATCACAAGGAGCAGTATAACTACGCCACCAACGACGGACACAGCAATGACTGTTGTGCTCACAGACTGTGCTGGATCTGCAAAGGGAAATATAAACACGGTCCACTTTATAAAGGAAAGGTACCGTAGCCAAGGGGACGAGGTGTGTCACATCCTTCAATATCGATTTCTAGTCGGCAAATCGTTCTTGATCAGTAGGTAAAATCGAGCCTCGGGTCGGCCAATAAAACCACCAAATTAAACCATTGATGCAGGCTTGTATATTTTGTTGTGCACTAGATGATTTAATTTCAGTGGAAATTGTCAACGTATCCTCGTTCGGCAGTCTAGGAAGAAAATCTTTTGCACGCCTCCCCCACCTTAGAAATGTTTTGACGCCGACTCAGGCCTACCCCCCATCATTAGGCCTATTTGTTTCGCACACCTATCACCCTCTATTTTCTTCTTTCCCACGCCTACCCCCTCCCCGTCTTAAGATCTTGAAGGTGTTCAATTTTTGTTTACTGCCGCTTGAGTCGGTCGGCAAATTGGCTTCCACACCCCTAAAAGATTATGCCTTTGCTACTTGTAGAGCTCCCAGATGAACATGTGAAACCAATGGAAGGCATTGGTAATTATTTAATGTTTTAATTGATTGCTAGTCATTAATTTGAATGTGTTGAGATTTTAATTCATATTTCTATATTTATTCTACGTGTTTCATTGGAAGACTGAACCTTTGGCTGTATGAATTCAAAAATTCCTCCTGTCTTTGTGAGTCTTAATTGCCATCTCCACATTTTAATTATTTTGTTTTGTTTTTGATGCATTTTTTGTGTGCTTTTAGAATTGCTGTGGAGAGAAATAAAACAACGACAACGACAACGACGACAACGACGACGACAATAATAATAATCTATTGTCAGATCAACAAGTCTTCAAGTTTTAGATGATTCCAAAAGTCTACTTTCAATTGTTCACAGTGAGATCACAATTTGTCGTTACAGTTTACACCTTATCTCTATGAAGGATGCAATTACAAAAAAAAATTGATTCGCAGGATTGTTTTGTTCATATTATACAATCCTTTCCATTTTACTTTCATCTCATAATTTTACAATTTGAAATGTATTTTAAGCTTACAAACAATTTCTGAGATATTGTTATGTTGAAAGTGCTGTGGATTCCCCACAGAAAACAAGAGGAATAATTAAACTTTTCGAAATAAGTCAACAAATAATGTTTGTATTACCTCTCGCTATATATACAAGAACACAGACTGCCCTCTAATATTTCTTAGAAACGTACCGACCAAATGAGCTGATTTTTCAACTGGATCTTTACAAGACATTCAGTGATATTTTTTATATTTAAATAACTGTTACTGTGTGTATGTGTGTGGGATGGGGCGGAGAGGAAGAGGGCCTAATCTTTGATGGACCGCTGCACAGTGGTTTAAAACCCTACATGACCCAGACATCAGTACACTTCAGTACAAAAAACGGTCAAAACATTTATAAAAATTACCAAGAATTTGCACATACCTCTTCTGGACTAAGGAAATGTATTTTAACGTCAGCAGAAACTTCATTCATGAAATTTTGCCGATAATTTTGTATAAAAATAAGTTCACTTTCAAGAGAAGGTGCAATTCAATTGAAAATTGTAGTGCGCCCTCTCGCTACGATGAATTAAATGTCGCGTAAACCCGTCGCGTAAAACAACGTTTTTTGTTGAAAACAGCGTCCTGAAAAATCGTATTTTGGGGTGTAAAATTTCATTTACGCTAATTTGCCGTAAATTTCTTGTCACAACGGATAGTTACTCTATCAATATATAACAAAGTTATGGCATTCCATCCAGGCCTTTTCTGGCTTAATTTGAAAATGTGTAACCCTAAATTTGTAAAATAATAACATTTTTGGGCCATTTTAGTTAAAGATTTCAAAGCATTGCACTATCATACAATTATTGGTCCGCATTATACTTTTACAGTTCGAAAGACTATTTAATAAGCAAAATTAACAAGCAGTATTTTTTTCTCAAACCATTTGAAATATGCCTTAGCAGATGCTTTTTAAAATATTAGGATGTGTGTTTTTTGTCTGTTTAACTCATGTCATTCTATACAAGCTAACTAAAATTTCTTAAAAACAGGCTAATAAATTTCAAAAAAGCAATTTTGGTTCTTAAAACTGGATCTTCATAATCAAGTAAACAATTACTTTAATTTATCTCAGAAAAAAAAATCGGACTCGATGTCTTGGTCTTAAACCACTGTGCGCTGGTTGAAACATCGAGTGATGAGTAATGGAATCAAAAAATAAAATATTCATTGAACTTACTGTTTTGGCATCTTACTCCGGTATATCCGCCGTTACAGTTACATATCCCATCATCTACATCACATATTCCGTTGTTCTGGCATTGGTTGTTATCGGTACAGGCTGTGGGTATCATCCACACGAAATCAAACATGACTTTAAGAATCAACAGTTGTCATTCATGTTGTTTTCAAAGTTTTAACGCCTGCGCATTCGTACGATGTTGTCAACTTTAGGTTATCAAAAATCGGTTTCTGGTCTCCGCGCGCGTCGCCTCAGACGTGCGCGTCGGCATTTTTGTTTTTATTTATTTATTTTATTTTATTTTTTTTTGCTATGAAACGATGTCCAGTTGCAGCCAAAATTGCTGGATCGATTGGAATTCTGCCGTGCCGCACCGATTTTGAAGACGACCTATGACCAGAAACTGGATTTTTTTTAATGCTTCTTACTAAGCCTTACATTGCTATAATGTGGTGTTAAAACCTACACTCTTTGGTATATGACAGTGGGCATCTTAAAAGTACTCTTTGCACTAACCCATGAAAGTACTGATAACATTGGACAGGCCATTAGTTTGCAAACTGAATAGAAGTACTTACTGACCTATTTCGCAATTCGCTCCTTTGAATCCGTCGAAGCACGTACACATCCCATTGGGCTCACAGCGTCCCCCGTTAAAGCAATCCATATTCTGCGTGCATGGTTCCGGATTGACTATGATTTGTGTTAAAATTGGTGGTACATCATGAGAGAGAAAGGGGGAAGGGGTATGGGGTGGGGTTTGGAGGAGGGGTATGGGGGAGGGGTATGGGAGAGGGGTATGGGAGAGGGGTATGGGAGAGGGGTATTGGGAGGGGTATGGGGAGGGGTATGGGGAAGGGGGAAGGGTATGGGGAAGGGATAAGGGTATGGGGAAGGGATTGGGGAGGGGTATGGGGAAGGGGTGTGGGGAAGGGGTATGGGGAGGGGTATGGACTGGGGTATGGGGTGGGGTATGGAGGAGGGGTATGGGGGAGGGGTATGGGAGAGGGGTATGGGAGAGGGGTATGGGAGAGGGGTATTGGGAGGGGTATGGGGAGGGGTATGGGGAAGGGGGAAGGGTATGGGGAAGGGATTGGGGAGGGGTATGGGGAAGGGGTATGGGGAAGGGGTATGGGGAGGGGTATGGGGGAAAGGGATAGATCCATACAGGCAGAACATCAGGATAAACTGAGACACTGGGTTAATCTCGGTGTAGGGATGTAGGGTCACATTAAGGATGTAGGGTCACAATGTTTGGGGCTACAGTAAGGACCTGGGCCTAATTTCATAGAGCCGCTTAGCAGTCGATGTCTTTTGCTTACTAACCTGTGAAATACGCTTATGCCTAGGACCCAATTTCATAGCGCTGTTTACCGGTAAGCACATATTCGTGCTAACTTTAGCAGAAAAAATGCTTATTAAGCATAAGCGTATTTCACAGGTTAGCAAGAAAATTTGGAGCAGCGCGTGCGCGTTCACTATGGATTTGTATTGTTGCGTCACTCATTTGCTGTCAATAACGGCAGGCACTAGTTAGCGTGCCTTTCCCAATGTTTTATGCGGTTAAGCAGTGAAACGAAAACTGAGCAAACAATCGACTGCTTAGTGGATCTATGAAATTGGGCACTGGCTAGAAATGGTAAGGATTGTTTTATATTAATCAATCATCAAAGAGGATTGAATTACAGTTCAATTACACAACATTTATATGCCCTTGAATGCTGTCTGAAATAGGAACACCCAACAAAATAATTATAACTTAATGTTGGTAGGTAGCCTATATCAGTATTAAGTCTATTACCTACATAAAGTGTGTCAATCGTGGACTGTCCTAGTCCACGGTAGAGTACTCCAAGAACAACGGATTTGGGTCATTTTTGACGGATTGTTCCACAGACTAACGCCCAAGGTCTCAAACGTAAGAAGTGCAGTCTGTGAGACTTTACCCGGCGTGTGTGAGGACTGTATCTGGCGCGCGCACCTTAGTGTTTACGGGTTCGCCTATTGTTCACCCCTTAGCTAGCTGTGGTCCGCCTGCGTGTAGTTTAACATTGCGCCTTTCCCACAATGCCCCACGGCAGGCTGGGTAGCGGAAGCAAAACTGGTAACCATGCTCATCGTGCGTACGCACATTTTGGAGTACAATGCTGTGGTATTATAGCAGGCTGGCACGCATCACGTAGGTAATATACTTCTGGTATTAACAATCTAAACATAATTATGTGGATAAACAAAGTGCGGCTGGTTGATTATCTAAAGAAAAAAACCTCAAAAAGTCTCCTGTTTCTCGTCTCCGCGCGAGTCGCCTCAGACCCACGCGTCGGTATTTTTGTTTTTATTTTTTGGATAGAGTGGTTCTGCCGACCAATGACCAGAAACCGGAGACTTACAGATGAGTTGTTTTGCACGAAGAGTCAAAGCGTGGGCCTCCAACATTGAGTGGGGACACGTTTTTTTTTTACGAGATGAAAGTGTAATTCCAACAAATTGATGTACTAAGCCTTACATTGCTATAATGTCGTGTTAAAACCTACACTATTTTGGTATATGACAGTGAGCATCTTAAAAGTACTCTTTGCACTAACCCATGAAAGTACTGATAACATTGGACAGGCCATTAGTTTGCAAACTGAATAGAAGTAGTTACTGACCTATATCGCAATTCGCTCCTTCGAATCCGTCGAGGCATGTACACCTCCCATTGGGCTCACAACGTCCTCCGTTAAAGCAATCCATATCCAGCGTGCATGGTTCCGGATTGACTATGATTTGTGTTAAAAGTGGCGGTACATCATGAGAGAAGAAGGGGGAGGGGTATGGGGGAAGGTTATAGATCCATACAGGCAGAAACATCAGGATAAACTGAGACACTGTGTTAATCTCGGTGTAGGGATGTAGGGTCACATTAAGGATGTAGGGCCACAATGTTTGGGGCTACAGTAAGGACCTGGGCCTAATTTCATAGAGCCGCTTAGCAACCGATGTCTTCTGCTTACTAACCTGTGAAATACGCTTATGCCTAGGACCCAATTTCATAGCGCTGTTTACCGGTAAGCACATATTCGTGCTAACTTTAGCGGAAAAAATGCTTATTAAGCATAAGCGTATTTCACAGGTTAGCAAGAAAATTTGGAGCAGTGCGTGCGCGTTCACCGTGGATTTGTATTGTTGCGTCACTCATTTGCTAGCAATAACGGCTGGCACTAGTTAGCATGCCTTTCCCAATGTTTTATGTGGTTAAGCAGTGAAACGAAAACTGAGCAAACATTCGGCTGCTTAACGGCTCTATGAAATTGGGCACTGGCTAGAAATGGTAAGGATTGTTTTATATTAATCAATCATCAATGAGGATTGAATTACAGTTCAATTACACAAAATTTATATGCCCTTGAATGTTGTCTGAAATAGGAACACCCAACAAAATAATTATAACTTAATGTTGGTAGGTAGCCTATATCAGTATTAAGTCTATTACCTACATAAAGTGTGTCAATCGTGGACTGTCCTAGTCCACGGTAGAGTACTTCAAGAACAACGGATTTGGGTCATTTTTGACGGATTGTTCCACAGACTAACGCCCAAGGTCTCAAACGTAAGAAGTGCAGTCTGTGAGACTTTACCCGGCGTGTGTGAGGACTGTATCTGGCGCGCGCACCTTAGTGTTTACGGGTTCGCCTATTGTTCACCCCTTAGCTAGCTGTGGTCCGCCTGCGTGTAGTTTAACATTGCGCCTTTCCCACAATGCCCCACGGCAGGCTGGGTAGCGGAAGCAAAACTGGTAACCATGCTCATCGTGCGTACGCACATTTTGGAGTACAATGATGTGGTATTACAGCAGGCTGGCACGCATCACGTAGGTAATATACTTCTGGTATTAACAATCTAAACATAATTATGTGGATAAACAAAGTGCGGCTGGTTGATTATCTAAAGAAAAAAAACTCAAAATGTCTCCTGTTTCTCGTCTCCGCGCGAGTCGCCTCAGACCCACGCGTCGGTATTTTTGTTTTTATTTTTTGGATCGAGTGGTTCTGCCGACCTATGACCAGAAACCGGAGACTTACAGATGAGTTGTTTTGCACGAAGAGTCAAAGCGTGGGCCTCCAACATTGAGTGGGGACACGTTTTTTTTTACGAGATGAAAGTGTCATTCCAACAAATTGATGTACTAAGCCTTACATTGCTATAATGTCGTGTTAAAACCTACACTATTTTGGTATTATGACAGTGAGCATCTTAAAAGTACTCTTTGCACTAACCCATGAAAGTACTGATAACATTGGACAGGCCATTACTTTGCAAACTGAATAGAAGTAGTTACTGACCTATATCGCAATTCGCTCCTTCGAATCCGTCGAGGCATGTACACCTCCCATTGGGCTCACAACGTCCTCCGTTAAAGCAATCCATATCCAGCGTGCATGGTTCCGGATTGACTATGATTTGTGTTAAAAGTGGCGGTACATCATGAGAGAAGAAGCGGGAGGGGTATGGGGGAAGGTTATAGATCCATACAGGCAGAAACATCAGGATAAACTGAGACACTGGGTTAATCTCGGTGTAGGGATGTAGGGTCACATTAAGGATGTAGGGTCACAATGTTTGGGGCTACAGTAAGGACCTGGGCCTAATTTCATAGAGCCGCTTAGCAGCCGATGTCTTCTGCTTACTAACCTGTGAAATACGCTTATGCCTAGGACCCAATTTCATAGCGCTGTTTACCGGTAAGCACATATTCGTGCTAACTTTAGCAGAAAAAATGCTTATTAAGCATAAGCGTATTTCACAGGTTAGCAAGAAAATTTGAAGCAGTGCGTGCGCGTTCACCGTATTGTTGCGTCACTCATTTGCTAGCAATAACGGCAGGCACTAGTTAGCATGCCTTTCCCAATGTTTTATGTGGTTAAGCAGTGAAACGAAAACTGAGCAAACATTCGGCTGCTTAACGGCTCTATGAAATTGGGCAATGGCTAGTAATGGTAAGAATTGTTTTATATTAATCAATCATCAAAGAGGACTGAATTATAGTTCAATTACACAAAATTTAAATTCTCTTGAATATTGTCTGAAATAGGAACACCCAACAAATTATAACTTAATGTTGGTAGGTATATCAGTATTCAGTCTATTACCTACATAAAGTGTGTCAATCATGGACTGTCCTAGTCCACGGTAGCGTACTCCAAGAACAATGGATTTGGGTCATTGTTGACGTATTGTTCCACAGACTAAGTCTCAAACGTAAGTAGTGCAGTCTGGAAGGACACATTAGTGTTGAAATTGTTGCAATTTCAACAGTCACTTTCAGCTCACAAATTGAAAGCATTTTTCATTAAATGAGTGATTAGAATCAAAATGGTTTGTCTTCTGTTTGAAAACTTGAGAAGACCTCGGACTTGCGTTTCTTTTGCTGTCCTCGGACTTGCGTTTTTCTTTTGCTGTTCAGTATACTTCTGGTATTAACAATCTAAACATAATACGGATTCAAACTGACAATTTCAGATAATTATGTGGATAAACAAAGTGCGGCTGGTTGATTATCTGAATAAAAAACCTCAGAGACGCATGTGACGTCATCTACAAAATTATCAGTGATTAAGGCGCTGAAATGTCTGTTCCTAGAATAACACGCCCTTATGAGCGTGTGACCCACGTGCTGACATGACACATGTGGTATGTCTGCATTCTGGGACAGACTACATAAATGATTGGGTTTGAGGCAATCGAGGCTACATTAGGGACCGGTTTTTCTGCATCTGGACTGGTTTTATATTAGTTGGTTTATTAGTCAAATCTCGCGCTCTCTTGCTAACAAATAGCAACGGTTGCGAACAACAATTTGTGCTTCTTTCTTATAGCGTATACAGTGCCATGCCTAGTCAGTGATGGGCAAGCATCAGAAATGTTTGATTCATACCCATTTCTCCGCACTTCGGCCCCATGTAATCAGGAAGACATGTACACTGTACACGGGAAAGTTAACATAATATTAACTTGAATCTATATAGGAAATCTACTGCCCCGTTAATAATGTGCAGCAGCAGCAGCAGCAACAACAACAACAACAACAACAACCTTGCTTCACTTTCTTCTACCACATGTGATAACAAATAGTAACAAATAGTAATTTTAAAAAAAATATTTATTTTTAAACTATACAGCAATTTCGGGCGGTATAAGGGTTTATTTCCAAAAGTCTTTGGGAAAACAAAAGCACTTTCTGAAAGTTCTTACCAATTTCACAAAAAGTACCCGAGAAATCGGCTGGACAGCGGCACATCTTGTCGACGCATGTCCCTTCATTCTGGCAGGGATAATCAGGGGAACAGTTTCCTGGAAGGGGAAAAATGGGGAGAATGCATTTGCAGGATGGCGAATAAAAACAATGCCTTTAAAGGAAAGTCTTAACATGTTGCACCAGCGGCGGATCCGGTATAATGAAGAGGACGTCTCCAAAATAGAATATAATTTTAGATTATTATTATTGTTATTACTGTTTGAACTATTTTGTTCACAAAACTTCATTTCTCCTGTGAGCGGCGGCAATTTGTCTTTTCTTCTATTCCTTTCCGCATCCAATACATTCAACAATATTGTGTGTGTATTTGCCCTTTTTTTAACCATTGTTTCTTGTCTTTACTTTAATGTTGCTGTCCACTGGATCTACTCCTGAGCATCAAGACCGTTTAATTAAACAAATTAAAATGCATGCTGCAGGGGTGTGATCGGGCAGTTGATTGGGGGTATTGTTGTGAAGAGCGCTGGGGTGAAATCTATAGTTCTGAGCGTTTTGCTTTGCTTTCCTTTATTGAATAAATCTTTAAAATCCGGAGGATCACAACAATGCGATTTGTAAAAATCTGAAAATCCGGCTGCGCTTGGAAGTAATTTCACACACATTTTCACTGGATTAAATATAACGAGCAAATATTTAACAATGTGAACCGGTGGTGGTGTTTAAAAAATATCTCATTAATTTAAAATCATTTGTTTATGTTTTGAGAAAATATGATTATTATTCATGGTCATGTTTGTTTACGGTGTAAACCAAGAACCTCCATTTGTTCCCTTTGGGTGGACTTTTGTAGGCATGCCCCATTTGATTTGTACATGTAGACGTTTTCAACCAAGGACATTTGCAAATCGAGCCAACCGAGCACCCACTGTTCCATTTTGTTACGAGTTCTCGGTTTACACCATAGACAAACGCAATGAAACTATCCGATTACATGTTCATACTTACTGGTCAGGCCACATTGCGGTCCAGCATATTCCATTGGGCATTGACAGGTATACTCCGGTGGATCTCTCATTGGGTTTCTCGGCACGCAGGTTCCACCATTTTTACAAGTCCCAGTCTCCAAACCACCACAAGTGACTGCAGAGTTTAAGGTCGACAGGTACCAAGTAACAAAACACAATGAAACTGTGGTAGAGCGCTCGTACGGTATTCGAGAGGTTGCGGGTTCGAGTCCGGCATCAGCCAGTGTTTCTTTGCTCGCTTCACATTTATGTAATATTTCAGGTCAGTTTCTCGCTTGAAATCTACAACCACATAAAAAGGCTTGTGTCCCGTTGTGTGATCCCCGCTACTACCGTTACCCAGGTTGTCTGCATCTGACCCGGGGCTTGATCCCTGGCTACTCGGCAGATATAGTTTGGCCTCTGACCCAAAGAGCACAAGCCTTTTACGGGATACAAGCCATTAATAGTTTTATATGGAGGATCTGATCTGAAACATTATATATATATATATGTCAAGCGAGCAAAGAAAAATTGGCTGATGCTGGACTCAAAAAAATAATGCCAAGCAGGGAAAGACATGATATATGTTTACGCTGTTATTGGAACCGGTAAATGAATTAATCAAAGACAACTGAGAACGACTACAGGGCAGAATATAATATGTGGTGTTATTGCACTATTCCATTGGTTGTTTCCGTCACCCTTCTTTTCCCCGGAACATTGATATTTTAATTAGGGTAAATGATAACAAATACTTTGACAGGACAATTTGAAACAAATGTCAGAGGCATGCCTTTACTGTGAAAATGTCCAAAAATAAATTCATGATGAGTCCCGTCAAAAACTCATTTGTAAAAAAATACCTGTTTGCATTTTTTAGTAACTGAATTACGTGTGATTTTCTCATGATTTATTTTAAAATTTTCTCGAGAACACAATATATATATATATTTTTTTACATATAAAAATAGTATTGGTACAATGGCTATCTGGACACATAAATAATTATTTTCCACAAGGCCTCCAGTAATCACAATGTCTAATAGAATTAAACTTGAACATTTAACCAAATTTCCGCATTTTGAGACTTACTACATAAAAATCCATAGTTCCACCAGAAAACATGGGTTTTTCGAATTTTAGCCCCTTGGATTGGATTCCCTATGAAATTCTGGTCCAGAATCAATATGAAATATTCCTTTATTGCTAATGTAAAATTTTGAAAATATTTTTCTCTCCCATGGAGAATTGCCCAGTATCATGTGGGGTATTATTTTCTTTCAGTCACTAAGCTAAAACTAACACTCCGATTCCATGCCCTGTTGATCGTGATTATTGCCCTATTTTAATTTGCGTGCGACCATCCGATAGAGGGCGCTGCATTATTTTTGTGTGATGATATTGTTGTCATAATCATCCATACTCACCAATCACTCCACAGTAGTCCCCACTGAACCCATCTGCACAAATGCAAACATTGAGTTCCGGCGGCACGTTCATGTCACATGTCCCACCATTCAAACATTGAGTCGCGTCTGTGCATCCGTCAGACTCTATTGTTTAAGGCAAAATAGTGACATTTAAAAAAAACCTACACACAATTGGTGTTCTCGTAAAATCAAAATGATCACAGATTTACATGAACTCACTAGGTGTAAAGTTGATCATGGTATCAAACAAACATTATTGTTTGAGGTGGGTAATGACTGTTTGCGGTGACACCATATGAAAATTCTCGTTTGAGTAGTAATTAGGTCTGAAAAGAACTGTTGGTAAACTCGAGAACTGGAGTCAACCACCAAGTCTTTTCAGAAACAGAATTTTCACAAGCTAACGAAAACCTCGTTGAGATTGCATATTTAATCGCTAATTTGGTTACATTGTAAAAAGAAATTACTTTAAAATTATTTTTAAATTTTCTGGAGAACACAAACAAAAATATTTTTTTACAAAAAACGTAGTATTGTACAATGGCTATCTTGACACATAAATAATTGTTTTCCACCAGGCCTCCAGTAATGTCTAAGAGAATTAAATTTGAACTTTTAACCAAAAATTCCACATATTGAAACTTACTACATAAAAATCCATAGTTCCCAAGAAAACACGAGCTTTTCGAATTTTAACCCCTTGGATTGGATTCCCTATGAAGTTCTAGTCTAGAATCAATATGAAATATTCCTCTATTACTAATATGAATTTTTTACAATTAATGTGTTTTTCTCTCCCGTGGAGAATTGCCCAGTAGCTACGGTATTATGATCTTAAGTAAGACTATTGCAGTGACACCAAGTGAAATGTTCAACTGAGTAGTAATTCGTTCTGAAAAGAACTGGAGGTACAACTCGACGTTTCGATCAGTATGCTCTGATCGTCCTCAGGAGAATCCTGAGGATTACTACTCAATTGAACATTTTACATGGTGTCACCGCAATTAGTCTTACTTATCCTCCTCACCATGCAATACTACAAGTTTTACCTATTATGATCTTATCATGTGGGGTATTATTTTCAGTCACTAAGCTAAAACTAACACTGTGATTCCATGCCCTGTTGGTCGTGATTATTGTCCCTTTTTTAATTTGCATGCGACCATCCGATAGAGGGCGCTGCATTATTTTTGTGTGATTATATTGTTGTCATAATTATCCATACTCACCAATCACTTCACAGTAGTCCCCACTGAACTCATCTGCACAAACGCAAACATTGAGTTCCGTCGGCACGTTGATGACACATGTTCCACCATTCAAACATTGAGTCGCGTCTGTGCATCCGTCAGACTCTATTGTTTTAAAGCAAAATAGTGACATTTTAAAACCCCTATACACAATTGGTGTTCTCGTAAAATCAAAATGATGACAGATTTACATGAACTTACTCAGTGTAAAGTTGATGATGGTATCAAACATACATTTCTGTTTCAGGTGGATAATGACTGTTTGAGGTGACACCATGTCAAAATTCTCGTTTGCATGGTAATTAGTTCTGGTGTCACCGCAAACTGTTATTAATTATCCAAACAGTAGGTTCCCACTATAAACAAATCATGCGACAGTACTCAACATTTAGGTAAAAATTGAACTTTTTGCTTGGAGTGACTTTCTAAAATGAAAACAAATAAATGAATACAACAAGTATTTTCCCTCCTACCTTGTGTAACTATTACATTGAATGAGCAAGTGGCTGTATTGCCGGCTCCATCTATTGCTGTGTACGTGATGAGATAAGATCCTTCAGTAAAGACCCCTGGGCTTCGTGGTGAAACCACTACAGTAGGGCTGGCCCCAGAGTTGTCAGTTGCAGTTGGAGGAGTCCATGTCACATACACTGACGGTGATCCGGCAGGTATGGTCCAAGAGATGGTCCCTGTCGGGCATCCGTGAAGTACTGGAGGGGTGGTATCAGCTGTAACTAAACACAATATTTTGAAATTGATGAGATTACAGCTTTTGCTGAAAGAAAATTTGAATATGTTATACTTTTTTGGGTTACAATTTAATGCGTTTGGGGATCTTTTGGTTAAAAATAAAAGAAGCAAGACATTTAAAAGCCCTTTAAAAAAGATTTTGAATAGATTTATATGTTGACGTTTTTAACTAATTACTTTTCCACGTGTGAGAGATGTGAACGAATAAAGAAGAAAGCGGAGAATACATTAAAACAAATGCAGATGCAAAACCGGGCAGGACCCGTATTAACGACCTTCTTAAGTTCTGATAAGTAGTCAGAGTTTTATGTACGTACATTTGATCTACACTACTCAAAAAAAATAAAGGAACATGTTGATATCATGATCTTTATTGAACGTTATCCCTTAAAGAGGTGCCAGGGTTGTGTCAAACTCATTGCAAGTAAAGTCAATTGTTTTTTAAACATTACTGATTTGAGTGAGGTGCAATTATGCATGTCCTCTAACAGCTGGACCTTAGAGTGTCCACATACCAAATATGGTGCTGATCTTGCTGGTTTGCCTCTGAGGGTCTATACTCAGTTTAAGATGTTTAAGAGTCAAACAGTCAGTGGCTAGTAACTGGTATGGCCTCCACGTGCTTGTGTGCATTCTTGACAGCGACGAGGCATACTCTGAATCAGCTGCCGTAGAGAGTCCTGAGGAATGTTATTCCACTCTTCAATCAAGGCAGCGGTCAGTGTTTGTACAGTATCTGGAGCATGCTGTCGACCTGCAACTCGTCTGCCAAGCATGTCCCATGCATGCTCTATTGGGGTAAGGTCAGGAGAACGTGCCGGCCACCGCATTGTGTCGATTCCCTCTTCCTGGAGGAAGTCCATGGCTACACGTGCAATGTGCGGACGAGCATTATCTTGTACCAGTATAAAATTTTCCCCAATGTCACGAGCAAATGGCACCACTACGGGTCTCAGTATCTCATCTCTATACCTCACACCTGTCAGAGCACCACCAGCTATCACAACAAGGTCCGTACGACCGTCCAAACAGATCCCCGCCCAGACAATAACGGATCCTCCACCGTAGTGATCAATTTCAACGATGTTGCAGTCCGCGTATCTTTCTTCTGGGCGTCTCCACACTCTCACACGTCTGTCATTAGTTGAAACTGAGAATCTGCTCTCATTTGTGAAGAGCACTGGGGCCCAATTGTCCATCTGCCAATTTTGGTGATCTCGGGCAAACTCCAACCGGGCTCTGCGGTGCCTTGGGGTCAAAATGGGGCTCGTGGCGGGTCTTCGAGCATGCATATCATCTTCATGAAGGCGATTTCTAACAGTTTGGTTAGTTAAGCGTATACCAGTTCCTCTGTGGAAGTCCGTTGACAGGGATCTAGCGGTGCTCTGTCTGTTCCGTCGGGCAAGAATACTCAGATACCGGTCTTGACAAGGGGTTGTCATTCGTCTGCGGCCCTGGCCTGGTCTTCTGGTATACAGGTCATCTTCCTGGTAGCGTCTCCACAGACGGTTGATGACACTTGGGGACACATCCACACGATTAGCTACCTCACGCTGTGGGTGGCCTTCTTCAAGAAGCTGGACAGCTCTGGCAACCTCAACTTCTGTTAAATGACGGCGAACACCACCACAGAGGGCCAGAAGACCAAATGGTAACACAAGAATTGGAAAAAACATCATGGTATTGCAGCAATTGCTAAAGGCTTGTGATAACACTAGTGCACAAAATCAGCGCTTTGAAGACACGCATGATTTCACTTTTGACTGGTCAGTATTGTTTGAGTATCAATAGACTACACCTGCAATAGGTTTGACACAACCTTGATACCTCTTGAAGCGGTAACATCCGACAAAGGCTGTTACATAATCATCATGTTCCTTTACTTTTTTGAGTAGTGTATAATCAACTTAATGCTTGTAACACTTGATTACTTTGAGGAAACCGAATCCTGTATGATTCCTGTATCCGTGCCTTGGATTAATTTGTGTACTTACCACAATATGACTTAATGACATTCTTAATTTCATTCTCCTGAGGACGATCAGAGCATACTGATCGAAACGTCGAGTTGTACCACCAGTTCTTTTCAGAACTAATTACTACTCAATTGAGATTCCACATGGTGTCACCGCAATTAGTCTTACTTGACATTCTTTAAAATCTTCAGTAGGCCAAAATTCACATTGAAATTCATATAGGCACTAACCCTCCTATGACTGTAAGGTTCAAAATCAGTCAAACGGTATATCTAGTGCACTTAAAAGTCGAACACTCTCAAACCCCACGTGTAGTAAGTACATTTACAGGTCAAAATGGGTCGACCGTTTTTGACTGGTAATAGCATTGTCTGGTATTATTGAGGGTGGTCAAAATGACGGTCAAAATGACAAGGTCAAAACCAATCAAAAATGCTCCCATGTGCACTTTGGGGTCAACACTCAAAACAGGCAGTTATTTGATTTTGACCTCTATAGCTACTTTCCACAAAAGTTCAGCTACAGAAGTAGGGTTTAATTGTACTGAAAATGGCAGCACCTCAGCCAGAACTATGTTATACTATCATCAATTGTACACCAAGTAAGTCGCATGTGACCATATGTTTTTAGGAATACCAATAGTGTATAGGATCACTGTGTATAGGTGTATCTTTCATCATTTGTACATTGCAGGTTACACGTCACCTTTTTGAATGGATATTTAATCAGAAGTACACCCTGAAGGTAAAGTATTGAGAGGCATGCTTTTTTTCTTGTTAAAATGTACATTTATTCTTTCACAGAAGGTACATCATTGATTATGTTACCAACATTGAGTACCAAAATTGAGTTAAGTATAACATAACATTTCCCGTTTTCAATTTATCACGTTGTGTCGGTGGTATATATGGAGGCTTAATTTATATCCTTTGTAACCCAAGATGACATCAATTAAGTTCAGTTAATGTTGCACTTAAACACATGACACCCCTCGGACATTTCATGTCGTGACATTTTTACCAGACGATTTCAAGTCATGTGCGAAGGGTAAATAACTTTGCCGGTGTCACGGTCTCAGCTGTCCGGTGTGCTCAGCTATCCGGATGACCAAATATGGTAAAATTACGTCATGCTATGTCTGCGCACAGCGTACGAAAGTAGTCTATTTTAGTGCCGTGCTGAGTCGTGTACACGTACACAGACGTGTACACACGTACATGTACACTTGCTGGAACTGTCATGAAATTGTACTTTATTTTCACTGTTTTTTCTGCAGCATTTTATATTTTAACGATTAACCACGATAAAATGCCATGATTATTATTATTATTTAAAAAAAAAAGCCAAGAACAGTCACGTCAGATTATACTTTGTACGTTTTACTTATTTGTCACATAAAAAATACAACCAGAAAAGGGGTTTTGTACGAGGAATTTATCCATTATTGTGTTTACAATTTGCCATACAAAATTAAAGAAAGAAGGGACTTTGAAAAGTGTAACCTGCGTATAAAGATGGGCCAAGAGAATGTGATTGGGTAGAGAATAATCTTAAAATAATGGGACCATAGAGAACTCGCGAGGGCACGCGGAATTGTCCGATGTTGTAACCCGGATATCCGAGCACGCCGGAATACCGAGACCATGAGTACAGCGTGCTGAAATACCCGGCTACGTCATCCGGACAGCTGAGCATGTCGGATAGCTGAGACCGTGACACCGGGTCCAATATCGACGTTGAGTTTCACAATGGGGGTCATTAAATGTAGGCGACCTGCGAATATGCTAACGAAAACCTCAATGAGATTGCATATTTGGTTGTAATGTAAAAAAAATACTGTATATGTAAGGTTACATCAGCTGATATTTTGAAACACAACTGGGCATTATAAACAAAATACTTACTCGAGATTTCACAGAAGACACCAGTGAAATCGTTTAAGCACAGACATACGTTGCTTGGTGACGGTGGGTTGGGTTGGCATGTTCCACCGTTACAGTCATCAGAACTGAGGCACTGGGTATTCACTGTAAAAACGTAGAAACATTTTTCGTTGAGTTCAAATACATGCTATGGGCACATTGTGACGATTTGGATAATATCGACAAAAACAATAAAGCAAGTTCGTTTACTTTGTGAAATTTTGCATGGGAGTTCAAAATAGGTCAAATATCATTTTAAAGCTATGGACCCATCTTGGGTGTCACCTATTTTGGGGCGGGGTTATATTTTTGAAAGTGGAAGTATTAAGACCAGAAAATATCATTCTGACGTCATAGCTGTCTGGATAAGATAATGGCATACATGTTCAGATGAAGATGAATCTCTGTTTTTAGATCTGAAAATTATTTCACCATTCTGCTGTTTTGATAAATAAAACACACAGGTAGAAAACAGTTATTTTTATTTGGTCTTGTGCCGCTTTTCTTATAATCCAGCCCTTTTCTTATAAAATAAGCAGATTAAAAGAAGGGTCCACACATGAAAATGGTTTACCTTCATCCTGTTTTCATTTTACACGCAAATTTAAACAATTTGGTGTTGTCCG
This sequence comes from Zoroaster sp. YZ-2022, assembly GCA_029582265.1. Classification (NCBI taxonomy): domain Eukaryota; kingdom Metazoa; phylum Echinodermata; class Asteroidea; order Forcipulatida; family Zoroasteridae; genus Zoroaster; species Zoroaster sp. YZ-2022. Next base: position 58,344,622 of record CM055816.1, on the reverse strand, counting down.
CCAAGTTTTGGAACATCGTGGTCTAGCCCATGAAATAGGCAGAATACATTAAGTGTCGACATCTGAAAATATTTCATCTTCATCCTGTTTTCATATATTATTTTGACACAAACTTCCAATGTTGAACTCAGTTTTCCCGTTGTTGGCGTTGTGCCGCCCACTTTTTTTTATGGCCACACCCATAAAAAGGTCAGAATACAAGAGGACTTCACGTCTGAAAATGTTTTATTTTCACCCAGCTTTCATTTTAGAGAATTTTAATCAAAAGTTCAATTATTATGAAGACAGGTATCTCGTTATTGGTATTGTGGCCTAGCCCACTAAACAGGCAGAATACGAGACGCATGCAAATCTCAAAATGTTTTACCGTCCTTGGCTATATACTTACACAGACATGTCCCCTGTCTTTATGCTATCAAGTAAAGAGACAGGCTCCGGTCGTACCATTCAAAGGATTTCATTGGACGTTGTGCCGAAGATCTGACGTCACGCTTCGAGGCTCACGACCTAGCTACTAACTAAGGTAAAAGTTGAATCTCCCCTAAACTGAGAGGCCGGTATCGGGCGTCTCCCACGAACTGTACCTCAAAGCGTTGACGTCAAATCTTTGGGGTAATACTTAGATGGCATTTCACAAAAGTTACCAGTAAAATCAGATGGGCATGAGCACAGCATGTTGTCTTGGCATATCCCGCTATTTTGACATTCACTCGGGCCTCCCCAACCCCTTAATCGATTTTGGAGATTTCAAATTTTGGAGGGAAATGGGTATTATTTTGCATGTTCGTTTCTGGGAAGCCATGAGACACGTCCTGATCACTCCATCAGGTTGTGGGCGAGCGTAGGTATTACTTTGGTTCATTTTAATCAGTGGACATTTAAAAATAATATCCGGCCGGATACATTGGGTGGATTTATGACTAACACCATGCGTCGGTTGACCCATAGTGAAAGGAACACGGACCTTGCCCTGTACAACACGAAGGTCGAATCGGATGTTCCAGATTGGAATATAACAAGTAAACGAAGGAAATGGTATAAAATGTGTATCCTTTACAATTCTTTCAAAACATTTCTATGTACGTCGCTTTTAAAAGGGTTCCACAATTTACAAACTCTTTGTAAAGATTTTGTACTTAATTGGATCTACCATGCTGGCCCAAATAACTCCCGCTCGCGCTGTCAGAAATAATCATATATGACTGGCTCTGGCAAAACCCTAAACTTGGACCCAATTTTCAAAAGTGAGATTTTGGTGTAGTTTGATTCTCTAGATTTTCCTCTTTCATTTGATACCAGATTTGTAGAAATCAGAAAAATTCTTATATTTAAGAAAAAATATATATAATTTTTTTTTCTCTGATTTCTACAAATCTGGTATCAAATGAAAGAGGAAAATCTAGAGAATCAAACTATACGAAAATCTCACTTTTGGGTCCAAGTTTAGGGTATTGCCAGAGCCAGTCACATTATGGTGTTTTCAATTTTAAACTAAAACTAGTGAACCAACCCCGGAAACAAAATCACTGATGGTGTAATAGGCGAATATAGAAACATAATTGTCGTCGTACATCTGGCTACAAAACTGTGAATAATCTTTAAAATATGTTTCAACGAATACATATGGACAGAATGAGCTTTTCCTGAAGTGTATTTATGGGGCATTGACATTTTCAAATGCATTGTGAAGTTTTACACGGCTTGTTGATTCAAAACAGGAAAGGACGAAGTTAGCACCTATTATTAAGCTCCGTTACAGTGAATGTATAGAATCAGACGTGAACAAACAAAATGGCGCCTCCCAACCCCTTGATCGATTTTGGAGATTTCCAATTTGGAGGGAAATGGGTATTATTTTGCATGTTCGTTTCTGGGAAGCCATGAGACACGTCCTGATCACTCCATCAGGTTGCGGGCGAGCATGGGTATTACTTTGGTTCATTTTAATCAGTGGACATTTAAAAATATAAAGTTTCTGGGTCTGGCCGGATACATTGGATGGAATTATGACTAACACCATGCGTCGGTTGACCCATAGTGTATATGCGGCAAGTAGACATTTTTAAATGCATTGTGAAGTTTTACACGGCTTGTTGATTCAAAACACGAAAGGACGAAGTTGGCACTCTATTATTAAGCTCCGTTACAGTGAATGGGCACACTGTGTGCGTCAGCAAACATCACGGCAATCAAGTATTATGTAGGCCTATAGAAAGTTCTTGCTCAATTGACTCATGCGTTTCGAGAGAAAAACTGCACTTTCAATAAAGAGCTAGAAAACATAAATATACTACTCAAAACAATTTTGGGAACACCGGATTTTTAACATCAAATAGGTTTGAAATATTCCATGAACCGGGATTTTCATTTGCAACCCCCTCTCTCTTTCAGTAGTCATGTCATGAAATGTGTAATCACTACATGCATCCTTTATCATCTGTTTCATTGTGCAGTTGTTTCTCATCAATTCTGTGAAACATTGTGTTTATCTGAAATAAATGATCTTGCTTTAACTGACATTATTCCGGTGTTCCCCAAATTGTTTTGAGTAGTATAGTTGACTTGCCCCGTTTTTAGAGAGGTTATGTCATCTTAGGTTAAACTTCCTTATGACATAACCAGCGGCGTAGCCACCGGGGGGGGGGGGGGGGCAAAAATGGTGGTAAATTATTGTCATTTGCTTAAAGAGCCCCTGTGTTAGTGACTGCCATAATACCACACACGGTAAGGTCATATTACCGTTGCTGCTGCATAAATGAGCCAGTAATTTTCAGTCACTGTGTTCATCTTAAACTAGGACACCGATTCCATTGCCCTGTTGAAAGTCTGCTCTGATTATGACGATAGTGTCCCTTCAATACAATGTACACTGGGTTAGTCAGCACTAGTGCATCCCACTTTAGTTACAGATTGTTTCTTCAAGTGCATGTAATGAATGCACCTCACAAGCATTATTTTAAACCAAGTATGCTTCAGAGACAAGGCCGAATATAATTATAAACGCAGATGTCTTTGATAATTCGCCAATTTGCAGTGTTCATTTTTTTGCGAATTATTTTTGAAATGTAAAGTCTACGTAACATGCTAGAAGCCATCCGAATTTTCACGTGCACAAAATACCCATTGAAGCCACCCCCCCCCCCAAATAAAAAAAAAATCAGTTGGGGAATAATTTACTAATGATTGCACCACAGACCTGAAATAAATCAACTTTACGCCAAATACGTATGTATATAAAACTATGTAGTTTGAGATAACAAACAGTTTCAAGGGGTTTAAAAGTGAATCAACAAGTGGACGAATTTATCACCGACTGAAAAACAGCCATTCTACAGGACATGATAATTACAAAACTCTTCCAAGCCCCGACAAGTAATAGTCTATAACTTAAGGGTGCACCCCACTAAATAGTGAGGAATTCATGCGCCAAGCTGTTTATCATAAAGTGTATGTCCTCAATTTTTTCTGAAAAACAAAGATTTGAGGCCCATACATTTGATGGATTGTGTAAAAATGTCCCAATATCATAACCTGGGATCATTGACTTCCAACTTTGAGTATTTTGGACACACTAGGCCCTGAAAAAGTGGTCCTAATTTGATTTCAAGCGTAAGGCCTTTTTCCAAAATGGCTGTTTTTCAGTGTGGACGTTTTCACTACTGTAGAGGGTGGTTTTCATTGGGATGAGGATAACTCCCTGGAAACCTGGACTTTAGACAGTAAATAGAGAAGAAAATAAAAGGATATATATCGGTCAATATTTTTTCTTTTGGTTTTAAAAACTGTGGGACTTTTAATTATTTTTTAACGATTTTTGAATGTTTTGTGTTTAACACTATTTACTGTGGAAGTTTATTTAGTGGGGTGCACCCTTAAGGTCAGTCATGCATGGCCACCATCAAAACTGTCGTTTCCAATACATATGCTAATTAGCCTCCCATCAAACCCTGACTGCAGAGGTCACCTGTGTGTGATGTTTCCTTTGTGGGCAACCTTGGCAGGTTTTTTTCCTGTGTTGTGGTATTTACTAATGTGTTGTGCTTGATTGCAAAATACCACAAGTTTCAGTCCAAATATTCAGTAAGTCAGTGCGTAAATTTGTTATCAAAGCAATGGGGCCGTGGTTTACTGACAATTTCCAGATATTTTAGATTTTTTTTCCATTGGTACATTGATAAATGTATTAAAAGCGTGAAAACATATGTTACAAAGCAGTTGTTTTTTTGGTGCACAGAATACCCATTGATGTCCTGACGATGACTACAGCAGACTAGTCGAAACGTTGAGAACAAACCAACCGGCTCTTCTCAGAGCCATCACTTTTTCCAAAAAAGAGATCATTACATGGTGTACCCGAAAGAATTCAATAACATCTATCTCCACCATGCAAAGCCTCAAATCCTGCAAAGCAGTTGTCTGAATTAAGCTTGGTTTTAGCAGTAAACAACGTAGATAAATTAAGTTATGAAGGGACCCGCTATCAGTTCATTTCGGTACATGTTTATTGTAAAACAATGCTCCTCACGATAATTTTGAGAAATGTGTCATTTTAAACCATTTGTTTTCCCTTCCTCAAGAAAAAAATAGCAAGGCTTCGATGAAAACAAAAACTGCCAGAAATTGCAGTTAAAATAGCGAGAAACACGGGTGACACTTCTTTATATGATCACTACGGAAAGCCACCCGTCGTAACCCCACCCCGACCAAAAACACCGAACCTACCCCGTCAGTTCCACCCAATATTGTGCACAAATGGACTATGAAGGATTTGAAACTAGTATGTTATTTTAATTTGACCATAGTTTGAGGTCAATCAGTCAGCTCATTGGGAAATATAACCACTTAAGTAGTCGTAACCTCCAGTTCATTTCAGAACTAATTACTACTCAGTTTGAGAATTTCACATGGTGTCACTGGAAACCGTCTTTACTTATCCTTTTCACCATGCAAGCTACAAATATCACTTAAAATCACACTTGATCACACTTGTCGAGAAAAGGCATTGTTCTTTCTCATAACAGACAGTGCTGTAGCCAGATGGTGACTTTCTGTTAACCTGATTTCTTTAAAGTGGGAGCACCTCACAAGAGGCTATTTGTTATTCAACTTATTAATCTTGTATATAAATAATATACTGTTTTGTTATTTTGGGTTCATTTAATTTTAGATCTTAATCGAAGCTCAGGTTTAGAATTGGTAAATTAAAAAAAAAATTAAAAAAATAACGAAAATATTCCGCGAACTGTAAATGGCAAACTTTAAATATCTAATTGGTGCAAATTATCTGATGATGGTATCAATCTTCCCTAGAAATAATGTCTTTGTCTGTAATTTTTAACATAATTAGTGAACATTATCGCCAGTACGTTTATCGTAAAGAGCACTCTCGTCAAAATTTCACGTTAGATTGAATAGGCAAAGTCATCCCTGAATGCATTTTCACTGTTTTTGCGTTAACGATGACGAAACATTATGAGGTGAATTTTACACAGGTTGGCTGTTTCATGTACACGTTAATTCAAAGAGAGTATCAGCATACTCGTAGTAGCAGTTTTGCCAACATTTAATGTACCTTCCCTTATACTAACGCAATTGTATGTGACCGAACTTACCCCTTCCGAAGCATAACATTAACACGATCGCCCCTTCCAGAAGCATAGTCGTGCTCGTCTGCCAAAACAACGCAGTAAAAATCCCACAAAGCTGAATAATTGTCACCTTCGAGGCAAAATCCTTCTGGCCCCGATTGACGAAGGAATGGATTTTTGTTTTCAAAATACGCAGATCTGATAACTTTAAATTACACAAAGTCTGTCCTCGGGAGTTAACATGCACGAAGCTGACGCTTAATTCGATGACCAAGCTGTGATGGGTGTGTGTGTTTAATGCACGCACGGAAAGTTGAACAAACTCAACGAGGCGCGTTGAAACGTGAAACAGGTATTGATGAAAACAGGTCAGCGCTGAATAGGCTATTTCTGGTATCCGGTATCTATACATAACAGCAAAAGAAACGTCACCCCCTAAATTTTGATAAGTCTGAGAACATGTTTAGCTTATGACGTCATGCATGACGAATTTTGAGGTCAACCAAATTTGCCACATTGTGTTCGTGTTACACTCCATACTCATAATATTCTTCATTAAACAAATTATATTAATTATAAAATGAAAATAATAAATATTTTTAGGGGTGACGTTTCTTTTGCTGTTATGTATATTATGCGGCATTTCGTGTTGTTCGTATATAGATAATGTGACTAGTTTACACTTTGCGTGACCTGTATCTCTATTTTACTGACTGGGTAAACAGATCATGTGCTTCCATTCAAAGCAACTGGATGTCATGTTGGTCATCACATAAACCACTTCAACAATGTTCATGCATTTGCGTGTGTATTTCTTTGTATGTGTATTTCTTTGTATGTGCAATTCTTCTATCTAGTCATAATAATAGAGATCAGTGGCAGTGGCGTAGCTAGGGTCCAATTTTCAGAGGGGAACTAGGGGATGCACCACTTTTTCTAGGGGGGGGGGGCATGTCAGTACTTGAATCCTGCAGCAGCGGCGTAACCAGGACTTTTTCAGTAGGGGGGGGGGGCACAGGGGGCTTGCTTTTCAGTGGGGGGGCCCAGGGGGTATGGGTTTTTTCCCTTTTATCTTTTCTGTTTTTTGGGGCACTATGAGGATTTTTCGTGCGGGGCACCTGGGGGGCACTGGAAATTTGTGGGGGCACGTGCCCCAGGCCCCCCGTGGCTACGCCGCTCTCCTGCAGTCTCAAATAGGGACCTATTTTTTTCTCGAAATTCTGAATGGGGAAGGGGAGGGGGAACCCGTGGGGACACGGACCTCGGCTGGGGGGAACGTGCCCCCATAGTTACGCAACTGATCAGTGGTGATTTTTTGTGGTGTGTATTTGTATGCAGATTTGGTCAATTTTGTACTTCTCCACATAACATCAAGAATAAATTATTTACATTTTCAGAAGAATAAGATGAATACGTCGGTGTAGGGCAAAATTAAATCAATTGTTTATCTCCCGACGCAAGAATTTCACCAACCTATATATATATATATATATATATATATATATATATATATATATAAATATATACACATATAAATATATATATATATATATATCGCGGAACCCGCTGCTATATGGGATGCTAGCCGGCCAATTGTCATCGGGCAAGCTCGGTGGTCGAGAGGTTAAAACGTCTGCAATAGTAAGCAGGAGGTCTTGGGTTCGAATCCCGCCCGAGTCGCCTGTGCAGTAGTTTTTCACAGACACTCGGAAAGCGCTGAGTATACAGTGCTCTGTACACACGTCGGTGTAGGGCAAAATTAAATCAAATATTTAAGATGTTGTAATGTTCGTTGTTAAAATAAATCAAATTTAGAACTTTTCTGCTGACACCTGAAAATATCAGATTTTATGGTTTCAGTGTCATAGACCAGTGTCTTTTTTTTTTTTTAACCCGGTGCAGTTCGATCTTTGGGGCTCTTTTTTTAAAAAACATGTGATGTCATTGGTCATATCATATGTGACACTGACTATATAGAGAAAGGGCACACTTCCCGCTCATTGCATGAGATCACATTTACAAACCATATCGATAAACCAGTGTACATATAACTGGCGGTGAATGCATCAATACTTAAGAATCCATATATAAAATTCTGTATAAAAACAGACCTGGGGCCGATTTCACAAAGAGCTAAGATTGATCTTAACTGTGTATCAATCTTAATTGCTTAGCAAAGTGTGATGTCACAATACAAATCACTATGGTTAATACTAACAACTCATCTTAAGATGAATCTTAGTGCTTTGTGAAATCGAGCCCTGTACTGGCAGTTTCTGCTTATTCTGTGTTTGTTAAAAACATATGTCGCCCGTGTTTGAGCCAATTTGACGGTAAAAAGTTCGAATTACTATTTTTCTGGGGTAAAGGAAGTTATAAGCTTTCGTTTGTTTCATTGAAAAAAAAAAAATCCGTCAATGATTAGTACCAGTAAAAGTAAAACTCTAATTAATAAAATGCTGGCACACTTTGTTTAATCATCAGCTTGCACGAGGGCGTGTGCAGTCTTCCAATTAGCCAGCGCGGCTGTCAATCAGAATCATGGGCGTTTTAAATATAGCTTTTATACAATTTTTGACATTTGAATTTCATAGTTTTTGTATGTCTAATAACGATGTTATCTTTCAAAATTCGTTCGCTTTTTAAATTCTATTTTTTGGGGGGGTCTATTGAGCCAAACGCAGGCGATATATATTTAACAAGAAAAATAGTGAAAATGCAAGACTTCGTATGCATTTAAATGTGGGATTTGTTTTTGGATGGCAGACATTTATCATGGAAATAATTGCATTCGTTTCAATGAAATAGAAATTGTACAGAGAGATGTTTGATATCTCATCAACTTTTCACCAAGTACGTTTGATGTATAAGGATAAGTAAAGACTGTTTGCGGTGACACCAGGTAGTAAGATTTGTAGCTTTGCATGGTGAATTCCTTCCTCCATGGGATAAGTAAAGACTGTTTGCAGTGACACCATGTAGTAAGATTTGTAGCTTTGCATGGTGAATAAGGATAAGTAAAGACTGTTTGCGGTGACACCATGCAGAAATTCTCTTTTGAGTAAAATAGTTCTGAGAGAAAAAAAAAAGGTTGGTTACAACTCAACGTTTCGATCAGTATGCTAATTGTCAAGCACTCGCACATCACGGACCACCAAACTGACTGGCAGGCAGCTCAACTCATCACACCCATCAAATACATTGCATCCGTACACGCATCAGAGAGGCTATCGAGACCGTTAATGATCAGAGCATTATACTGATCGAAACGTCGAGTTTTAACCAACCAGTTCTTTTCAGAAATATTTACTACTCAAGTGAGATTACCAACAGTGGAAATGGCTTTATTACCAGCACCCTTACAAAAAACTTCATACTCCCATGACTCTTGAGTGTTGATATACCCTGAATCAGATCAACAAATACCAACAAATAAAGGTCAATCTGTGGACAGGGCAGATTATAATAGTGCACCGGATGCAGGACCAATACTACCAGCAACACGATCACACCAGTGACGGAAACATTCTTGACCTCTTTGTATATGATATCCGCCACTGAATGATTTGAAGGCCTTTTGAAAAATCTAATTACAATAACCCGTCATAGGCCTACGATTTAACGCAACGTGTTCATTACAGTTTTGTTAACAAGAGACCTAATAATAATAGAAAAGTGTGTAGTAACCAAATCGTCATAATTATAGGCCTTTTGTGAACAAAAATTGTTGTATTTTTTTAGTATTTGGCAAAAGAAAAAGCCGAATTTGTGCGTTGTCAATAAATAAATCCGTATAAGCAGATTACAACTTTTAGTTTTTTTAAATAAATAAATACTATTTCTTTTCTCCAACTTGACCTAAATACAGACAAACTGCTACATCATGATTTTGCCTATAGCTAGAGTGATTGATATTTTGAGATAGTAATAAATTAATTTGATATGGTGGCAATAACCAATCATTGTCTTTAACAACGCTAATCATATGCCGTGGTTATTCTTCAAATGGCCGTGGGTGTGTATATAAATCATACATGTATGCAGATTGCGCACAATTTATTGGAACACCCACGTTTTTCGTTTAATTAAAGGTAATATTTGTATTATCTTATAACAGTTATGTTTCAAACCGATGAATTAAAACAAAAGGGACAATTAGTCTTCGGTTTAGCTTGACCTATGAATGGCTTCAACGCTTGAACTGTTGCAATCAACCAACAAGATACTCTGTCAGTTGAAATACCCCTTGGCATTGACGCTGGATGCTGGTTGACGCCTCCATACAAGATTATGTTGGGGCATGATGTTTAGTTTTTTTTGGGTGGGGGGGTTGAAACATGCTGTATGCTTTCCCCGTTTTCCGATCCCAGATAAATGATTGGTTTTCTCATGTTTTCCCCCTCAGTCAATCCTTTAAACTAGCCCATCAGTCTCTTTGACGGGGTGTATAGGTAGACTCCTTTGTTATTTGGGGGGTTGGTTCGAACACCCTTGCACCAAGATTTAGTTGCTGATTTAACTGATTTGGCATAGACTTTTATATTTTTATTTTTGCAGAATGCCTTGCAAAAGTCCCTTTAAAGAGTTAACTTGTCAGGCTCATATATAAGCACAAAATTCATCAAGTTTTCTACATCTTTTGTTAGCCAATTTTGTTCCAGGCTTCTTCCATGCTTTTTTTTCGATAATCCCTTGGGTGCGGTTATCAGAGGTGATGTTTTGAAGTTGTGATATATTTGAGAAGTTTGCATGTATAAATCATTAACACTGACTAATTCGGTACAGCTGACAGAGAACATTTAAGTAAATAATGGATGAAATCTTTGCCATAATATGCATCAGTTAATATAGAACTGTCTTTGCTATTTCTGTTTACTTTGACAATGGCAAAATACTTCACGGGCGACTTGGGCGGGATTTGAACCCGCGACCTCCTATTCACGTGCAGACGTCTTAATCTCTCGGTTGCCCAATGACGATTGTCCGGTTAGAATCCTCTTAGAGCAGCAGGTTCCTCGATATTTATATGTTGGTGAAATTCTTGCATCGGGTGATAAACAATTGATTTAATTTTGCACTACACCGACATGCGTATAGCACTGTATACTCAGTGCTTTCCGAGTCTTAACTTCTCGACCACCGAGCTTGCCCGATAACGATTGACCTGCTGAAATCTTCTTACAGCAGCGGGTTCTGCGATATTTATATGTTGGTGAAATTGATTTTTAGTTTTGCCCAATACAGACGTGTGTATACCACTGTTTCCTCTGTGCTTTCTGAGTGTCTGTGAACAAAAATCACAGGCGGCTCGGGCAGGATTCGATCGAACCCACGACCTCCTATTTGCTTAGCAGTGCAGACGTCTTAACCTCTCGACCACTGAGACTGCCCGATCACGATTGTCCGACTAGAATCCTGACGCAAGAATTTCATCAACCTATAAATATCATTATGCTCTGAGTTTATACACAATACTCTCTTCAGAGTTTATACACAAATAATGACAATGTGAATCGCAATTGTCTGACACAATCATGCTTCTTGATTCATGATGGGATTGTTGGCAAATGCAGTATAATTTGTGGGAATCCTTTGTCGAATTGTGCGGACAGTTAATGATATCTGGTGAGGATTTACACATTATTGGAGCTGGTGTAGAACCCACGGTATGGCCTGGGTTTATAGTCAACGGAATTGGATTTTGCGATGGATTCCTGTGGACAGTTGAACGAATCTGGTGTCAAGTTTAATAGCTGGCTGTTTAAAACATGGTGGTGTTGTGTTGAGTTGCACATTGACTGACGTCACTGAACTCTTATTAAGCCCTTTTCACACTACAGAGCCAATTCCCGGGAAATTCCCGGGAGTTTTTAACCCCACCAATACCCCAGTGACCGTTCACACTGTACCTAACTGCTCTCAAAAATAAAAATAACTGCTCTCGAAAATAAAAATAACTGCTCTCGAAAATATAAATAACTGCTCTCGAAAATAAAAATAACTGCTCTGGAAAATAAAAATAACTGCTCTCGAAAATATAAATAACTGCTCTCGAAAATAAAAATAACTGCTCTCGAAAATAAAAATAACTGCTCTCGAAAATAAAAATAACTGCTCTCGAAAATATAAATAGCGGTAAAACCGAAAGTTATTAAAAATAGACTGCGCGTCCTATGGCCTTTGTGAAACGGGGCCATTCCGCTATCAGGCCTGTAATCGTTGTTGTACATAAAATAAGGCAAGGCCCGCGACCAAAACTTTGTTTCGTTAAGATCCCGAAAACAAAAATAACTGCTCTCGAAAATAAAAATAACTGCTCTGGAAAATAAAAATAACTGCTCTCGAAAATAAAAATAACTGCTCTCGAAAATATAAATAGCGGTAAAACCGAAAGTTATTAAAAATAGACTGCGCGTCCTATGGCCTTTGTGAAACGGGGCCATTCCGCTATCAGGCCTGTAATCGTTGTTGTACATAAAATAAGGCAAGGCCCGCGACCAAAACTTTGTTTCGTTAAGATCCCGAAAATAAAAATAACTGCTCTCGAAAATAAAAATAACTGCTCTGGAAAATAAAAATAACTGCTCTTGAAAATAAAAATAACTGCTCTCGAAAAAAAAAAACTGCTCTCGAAAATAAAAATAACTGCTCTCGAAAATAAAATGACGATGGCACTAATGGGCTTTCGTAATTTACAGATGTAGACATTTATATTTTTAAGAAGGAAAGTTTCAAAAGTACTGATCGAAATACAACACTGGAGATTAGCGCGCGAGCTATTTGGCGCGCTATTTAAAGTGACCTCGCTGACCTTTCAAGACTTGACGTCCCAACATCTGCGACGCGAAAGTGGGGTAAGTTAAACCCGCTTTCGTTTCACACTATTCCCGGGAAAAACTCGCTACCCCTACTCCCGAGCAGGGGTAATTATTTCCCGGGAATAAGCTACTTCCCGGGAATTTCCTGGGAGTAACTTTTGAAGTGTGAACAGATTTCCCGGGAATTTCCCGGGAAATACGTCAAGTGTGAAAGTGGCTTTATACTGACAGTATAATAGAGATCAGTGACTTCATTCTTACTTAGAGATCAGTGACTTCATGGTGTCCAGTCCTTATAGGGCCCATTAAACTATTGGCCAAATCTATTCATTAAACTTGCTTCATTTGCTTACCAGATTTGAAAGCAATCTCTCCCCGTGGAACAGCTTCTAAAAGCTGACAAAAGAAGTGATAATTGACAGTTCTAATACCTATAAAGTAGCTACCACAGTCTGGAACATCAATCGCTCTGCTGCTATTCCTTTACTGATCCTCTCTACACAATAGACAGTAATCCTTTAAATTAATAAAGAGGACCAGTTTTGCTGGGCTCATTGAACAAACCACATCTCAATCGTTCGACCATTAAATAGTCTTCCATTCATATTACTCAATGAGCCATATAAGGACCAGACGCTTAACAAAATCCTCTGTTGAGTTACCCACTAATTAATGAGACAAAGCCACCTACAAAATTAAGCGTTCCCTTATATGACTACGGAATTAAAATTCAACTTTTATTGAACATGAAGGATTTTCTTAGGGGTGAGTGTAATTATAGTAAATCATTATGTGTGCATACTTGTACATTTTACTGAATGTAGGGAATGCCAGTGATTTTTGTTTTGGTATTTGCATAATCTTATAGAGTTTAATACGGTGCACAAAGAGTGTATGTTGACCTTTATGCTTCCCGCGCAAGGACGGTTTTATGTTGTATACTGCATTTTAAATAAGTAGTTCTAAGTTTTCTTTTAAAACTGACTTGATTCATGTAGATGTAGATGGACAGCTTTCTTGACACGCACAGTTGTTGACTTGTTTTCAGTCTTTTTCCGAGAAGTTCATTGGCACGGACGCACTCCTTTGTACGTTTCCCTCTGTTTCTGTTTTGTTTAACACGTGATTTTAATGTTCCCTACATCATCATCCAAGGAAACCCCAGTGAGAATTTCTTGGTTGTTATATTCACGATTTGTTTGAGGGGTTGTTTTTACCACGGAGGAAGGAAGGAAAACTGTTTTCCTTCCTCCATGTTTCTACTGTGGATTATGTTAACAATGATGATTATTCTCCTTAAATTCTGTTAATTACCCGGATTATCAAAGAATAAACTGTGATTTTTAAGCTTATAATTGTCTTCAAGTCCTACATTTGTTACTGTACTCGTCCTCATTAATTTGGGGACTCGTTGATCCTCCATGATATACCGTAATGGTATCCCTACACTAATGTACATTATTTAATATTTCGTTTCTACATTGGGGTTTTTCTACATGGGTTTCTACATTGAGTCTCTACTGTGAATTAGGTCAACAATGATATAACTTAGTGCTGATTATTCTCCGTGGATTCTGTTACTGTGCTCGTCCTCATTAATTTGGGGACTAATCCTCCATAATAATATCATGGGATATCATTAGGGATACCATTACGGTTATATTAGAACAGTAACGGTATCCCTACACAAATATATATTGTTTTTAACAAGCTTCCGCTTACATAAACAGCCCCTATGCTCTATTTAATTAATTTATTTTGCTATTAATTTGACATTTTACTGCTTCATCGTTTAATGCACTTTTAATATAAACTTTGTTAATTCTTTTATGGAAGTATGGAAATAAATGTGATGTGATTGATTGATCTGAATATTGCGAACGAAAATGACGTCTATTCCAGCGACTAATTACTAGCGTCTGAATTACTATCCAAAGGCTTCAGATTGCGGTGAACAACAGTTGGAAATAAATTATGCTGAAAAGATATTATTAAGAGAAAGACGCGGCTCAGACGATTGCCTCCTTCACTCAGCATGGCAGTCGCACTTGCACTCGCACTCTTCAACATAATTTTTAGGCTGGACAAAAGTGATTTTGTTTGTTTGTCGGGTGCTAACACTAACAGCCGCGATTTCCAGTAGTGCATGGCAACGTTTCTTTTGTAAGAACGATAAGGGGTTGGGGTGGGGGATAAGGGGTTGGGGTGGAATGTTTCATTGATAATTCTATTATTTCAAATACTTGTTAAGATGTCAATAACATCATTAGAAATATTTTGGAAATATCAGATGGCAAAGAAAATTCTATTTAAACTGAAATCATGTTGAATTTCCCTAACTCTACGTTCCATAATTGATTCATAATATTTTTACCTTAATCTCTTGTGTGGACTGGAAGGAAAGGTCGAAGGTAATTATGTCTTTATTGTGTTTAAATGACTTATTAGAGTACAAGTTACACATTTAAATTACAAACCAATAATAATAATAATAATAATAATAATAATAATAATAATAATAATAATAATGTGTGGATTTATATAGCGCACGTATCCACCAACTAAGTGGTGCTCAAGGCGCATTATATTATTATCCCTGCTCATAAGGCTCATAAATCATTCCTGAAACCATCTCAGCTCCCTGGGGAATATACAGCTCAATTGCTGCCATTTCTAGCGCATATAGAGCAAACCAACTCTGCCTTCACAGGTACCCATTTAACCCCTGGGTGGAGAGAAGCAATTATGATTAAGTGTCTTGCTCAAGGACACAAGTGTCACGGCCGTGATTCGAACCCACATTATGTTGCTAACACCAGAACTTGAATCCGGTATGCTAGACCGCTCGGCCACGTGTGGTTAGATGTATATAATTTACTTCTCAATGAATTAATTCCCTCTAAAGTAAAAGTAACAGTTTATGTGTTTTTTAAAATAAATAAAATGGAGAAAAAATGAAATAAAACACGAATAGAAGCAAGGTCATAATCAGGTAACGACTATACATACAAATATAATATACACCAAACCTTACCATATGACCCACAAATTAAAATAATATGAGCTGCGGGTCTTCAGATATGAATGTTTAAAATAATAAGCTTGGAATTAATGTAATTTGACAACTGACGACGTCATTTCTATGGACCGGATCAAGGTCAAATTGGGGTAACTTTAATGTAAGTTTTGGTTATTTTTTCAAGACCTTTCATATGGAATTGGCATACATTATGGTGTCTCGTATGAGGTTAATGCTGTCACAGATGGACCGCTCTGGGACACAGTAGCTTTGGTCTTGATGAACGACGTCTGATATGACTGTTTTGAATATATTGGCTAAAAGCTGGGCAAAATTGTGTAGTCTGTATTAAGAAGTGATATTGGGCGCCAGTTGGCAATGTCTAGAAGATCTCCTTGTTTGGGTAGGAGAGAAAGAACAGCTCTTCTGCATGAGAGGGGAAGACATTGGGAAGAAACTGAATCGATGAGAACAGAGAGAAGGTCGTGTTTAAAGATGGACCAGAAACACTGATAGAATTCAGA
This sequence comes from Zoroaster sp. YZ-2022, assembly GCA_029582265.1. Taxonomy (NCBI): domain Eukaryota; kingdom Metazoa; phylum Echinodermata; class Asteroidea; order Forcipulatida; family Zoroasteridae; genus Zoroaster; species Zoroaster sp. YZ-2022. The sequence continues at coordinate 58,328,673 of CM055816.1, read as the reverse complement.
GGAGATTCCATCTAGACCAGGACTTTTAGCCGTGCCGAGCTGACGACGTCGAGCTCGTCTAGAGAATTCTCGATCTAGGTTGTCGGCGTCATTTAGATCTAGTTTTGGGAGGTCTTTGAGGATGGTATCTTGGGCTAATTTGGAGGTGGGGCAGATGAGTAAAGATCTTTGTAGAAGGATTTAACGTGAGGCTTGATTTCATTTGGGTTTTCAGTGATACGTCCTGTTGGGAGGCGTATGCGACTGAGATTGTTTTTGGTGGATTTATTTTTTTCGAGATTAAAGAAGTAAGATGAAGACGTTTCGTTTTCGTTGTATAATTTTTAATATCGAGCGAATGAGTGCTCCTTCGGCTTCCTTCTTATAAAGATTATTGAGGGCGTCTCTTTGATCATGTAGAACTTTGGTCATTCAGATGAAAGATGGGGGATAGATTCTAGATGGTCAATATCATTTTGGATATTGACGATTCTTTGTTTTTGTTCTTTGTATTTTTTGGAGCTGTACATCTGGGTGATGGATTTTATGTGAGCTTTGCCGAGGTCCCACCAGGCACAGATGTTACTGTAGTTACTATTTTCAGTTTGCCATCCAGAATTGGGTAATTATATCTTTATACAAATTGTCCTCAAGGAGGGTGTTATAAAAATGCCAGTATGCACTGCCTTTGGGTTTGAATGTGTTAAGTTTAATTGTGAGGCAGACAGCATTGTGGTCAGACATGGGACAGGGAACAATATTGCATGACAAGACAGAGGAGCTTATGTGAGTGGGTATGTAGAAACGGTCGAGTATGGCTTTGGATAATTGGGTTTGGTTACATCTATGCCATGTGAATTTATGAAAATCTGGATTAATGGTGCGCCATATGTAGGAGAGAAGGTTATTGTTGGAGATATCGTATAAGCGAGAGGCTATTTTGTGACGATTTTCATAGGGTGAACAACGGTATAGAGAAGGGTTTATGGTACAGTTGAAATCGCCCCCAAAGATGACAATACCATCTTGAATGTCATCTATGTGGGCGTTTAGATTGGTAAAGAGTTTTTCAGCCAGCTGGTCGGTTTGAGGAATGAGAATGTTGTAGATGTTATATATAACAGAGTTAAGACGAACTGAGGTGCATGTAGCGTAAATGTCAAGTAAGGTCGTTTATATAATATTTCAGGTCAGTTTCTCCCTATATATTTATTCTGTGTACAACCACGTAAAAGGCCTGTGTCCCGTTGTGTGATCTCTGCTACTGCCGTTACCCAGGTTTTTTTGCATCTTAACCGGGGCTTAATCCCTGGCTACTCGGCAGATATGGTTTGGCCTCTGACCTTGCTCCACAGAGCAATATATAATTGGCATAAGCGGACCGTCCACCAACATAGGGGCAGGTTAGCTCAGTTGGTAGAACACTCGTACGGTATCCGAGAGGTCGCGGGTTAGAGAACTTTTCTTTGCTCACTTCCCGTTTATCTACACTCACTGGCCAAAAGTATTGCAACATGCTCAAAATAGCACTTTACAGTAACAGGTGAGATGATCATTTAATATGATTTCATCGATCGTGTATTACATAATTTCCGAGCAAGAACAGTAAAAAAGAACATTGACTTCAAAACACAGGCACTTTCAAGAAGTCTTAAATAGTGTAAATAAAATAAAATAAATTATTGTAACACAGTTCTCCAAACTGAACTTTGGTGTGTGTTGCAATACTTATGGCCAGTGAGTGTATATCTATATCTATATCGGGTTTAAAGGAACGTACGTTTTCAAATACAAATGTTTTACCTTCACTTTGAAGCCACGTGGTCTGTGTTTATGTAAACATTAGTGACGTCACCCTTCCCTTCGGAAGGATATTAATCGAAAACAATATCCATCTATAGTATTAAACTGGATACAATTACAAACAAAGGTAAGAAGGCAATGAATACAATAACTTATTTCAGATTTACATAATAGAGACGATTGGTTAAAAAACACATCAATTGTGTTGACTATTGGAGCATAGCGTACTTGTCGAAACGTCGAGTTGAAACGACATACACTTTTTTACAACTCATTAGAGAATTTACATGGTGCTGTCGCAAAAATTCAAAGATAACAGTTGATTTTGTTTACCTCATTGGACCATGTGACTTGTTTACACTTTGCGTGATCTTTAGAGTACCAGGGGGTTTAAAGCCGGGCATAAGTGTCTGTATTTGTGTGCAGAGTTTGTACATTTTGTACTTTCAGATGTAATTTTCAGCTGAATAATTGTTCACACGTAATAAATCAAATCAAGACTTTTTCTGTTGATATCTGAACATATCAGATTTGCTAGTTTCTTGTCATAGACCACTGTACATTAATTTTGTAGCTCTTTTGTAAACATGTCATTGGTCACATCGTCTATATAATTATACACCGACATATGTGACCCGCTCTGGCAAAAATGCGTAACAGCCATAATGCGTAACAGCCATGAAAAGGTCAAAAAATTACCCCAGGGACCATGTACCAGTTTGAGATTTCCATGTCACCATATAGAGCATTTTCTCTGGATTTTGATGGAAAAAGAAAAATCCTGAAACGTTTTTGGGAACATTGTTAATTTTCACGATAAATTTGGGGAGTTCACTCCGAAAAGTTGGGTCCAAGTTTTGGGTTTTCCCAGAGCTATACAGTGTGTCTAAAAAAAATGCAAACAAAATTTTACGGAATGCCAGACGTAGAATGAGTAACCAGCATAGATAATATAGGTATGGTTTGAAAAATACACCTTTCCACTTTAAAATGAGACATCAAACGTCCAAATCTGATAATTTTTGACAGAGTTATGAGTACTTTTCCAAGAGAGGTCAAATTGACGATGGGACCAAGTTTTCAATTTTAGGCATTGGGACAAAGGTAGCCTAATTGCCTCTGTGTGGATAATTGCTTGGCCTACAAAAATGTGTTTAGCGAGTAAACACAATTCTAAACATATTTACATGCTAAACATTTTTAGCATGAGGACGGATAGTGTTTAGCGAGGTGTGTTTAGGCGCCTGTGGTGGGCTCAAGACGGCGCTCCGGCTCATCGTCTACTGGCTGTCCGAGACCGCCTTCATGGAGCGTTCGGAGACCGTGTCATAGCGTTGAATCATGTGCATGAATGGCCACCGAGATCTCCAGACCTCACCCCGTGTGATTTCTACCTCTGGGGATACTTGAAATCCAAGGTGTACACGACTCCCCCTCCGGACCTGCAGACTCTCCGTGACAGAATAACAGCTGAGATTGACGTCCTGCGGCAGACTCCAGATGTTGTTAGCAGAGCGATGGGAGACATGGAGAGACGATGTCGCCTGTGTATCGAGCGAGAGGAGGGCATGTTGAGGGGAAGGATGTAATCATCAACAGTTCATCCACATTGCAACACTTGCACATCTAAACAAAATCGATTATCACTGCCTTTAAAAACTTGGTCCCATCGTCAATTTGACCTCTCTTGGAAAAGTACTCATAACTCTGTAAAAAATTATCAGATTTGGACGTTTGATGTCTCATTTTAAAGTGGAAAGGTGTATCTTTCAAACCATGCCTATATTATCTATGTTGGTTACTCATTCTACGTCTGGCATTCCGTTAAATTTTGTTTGCATTTTTTTTGAGACACACTGTATAGTCACATTATATGCAGCACTGTATACTCCGTGATTTCCGTATTCTGCACTAGTAAGTCTTGATTTCGAATCACACAGAGTCGCCTGTGGAGATTCTTTTGCGCAGACATGAGTATTATGTAGTGTTTCATATAGGGCAATAATCATATATCAATGAGAACATTTTGAGACGCCAGATGGAAGCAACCTTGCCGGTTCTCTTCAGTTTGTCTGAATATCATGCGCATGCGCGGAATTACGTAAACAATGGGAAATAACTGGTAAGTCTGCTGCCACCAACGTCTCACAAGTCTACTATTGTTTATTATCCAGATACAAGAACTTAATCAATTAATCTGAGTATATTTCCACCAGGCAAAGCTTCAAATCTTACTTATTTCCTCTACTAAAGGTATAAACTTTAAGCAAACGGTTGATACATCTGGGTTAAGAGTCACTGATTTACTTGGTAAAATTAAGTACAAAATAAAAAAAGTGAGAGAAATCCGCGTGGGCGCGGCCATTACTGAATTAGTGAATTAGTGACTTCTTCGAGTCTGTTTTTGACATAAACAGCATTGATTAGTTTCCATTATAAACACAAAGCGATGTAAACGTTTTACTGAATCGTCTGCAAAATGTACATTCACAATAATTTTGTTAATGATTACCGCAGGGAAACAATGAATGATAGGATACCGTACTGCGACTGCAAAAACCTCAACACTTCCCATGTCATGACTTGTAATCCCTTTGCACATTATTGGTATATTTGATTTAAAACAGCCTCAACAACTTATTCTTGATATTCAGGAATATTTTAATGTAATTACTGAAAATGGTTATGAATTATATTAACTTATATTTATATAAATTATTATACTATATAATTAATCTTACTTAAACAAGAAAACAAGTAGTATGTAGCGTCACATTTCGACCCCTGCCGGGTCTTTAAACAACCTTCGAAAAAAGACTCTGTTATGGTCAAAACGTTAGGCCACTAACTACCGGTACCTTTTGTGATTCACTTCGTGTCATTTGATTGGTAAGGAGGTCTGCAACAGCCATTTCTGTATTTCATTTACAAACTGTGGTGTTATTCTTAATATAAAAATAAAAGGCTACGTGTAATGTTTTAGAAGTCATCTGCAGTATTCACACTCTGATTGGGCTCCAGATAAAGGTAGTCATCTTTGTTCAAATCGGTCATGATGAGATAATCCTGGAAACCAGAACAGACATTACAAGTTATTAATATCAAATCTTAACTGAGAGGAAAGGGACAGTATTGGTAGTGTTGTTAAAACTGTATTGCTATGAATACGCTCACTCTATTTGAAACAAGATGTAGTGAAATTCAGAGTTAGCGACTGGAGTTGGCGACTGGAGTTGGCGACTGGAGTTGGCGACTGGAGTTGGTGACTGGAGTTGCATTATTTTGTGACTTACTTGCGACTTAAGCTAAAGACTTCACAATGAATATTCTTTGATTAGACATTGAGTTCGTAAAACATAGTTTAAAATTAATTACTCGGGTGATTCAGTGAATGACAACTTCCGAGACGACACAATGAAGCGCATGAGCTCATGGCTATAGGCTGTTTGAGTCACAGCAGCAAAAAGTTGCCTGATATTCAAGACGTTTCGGATGACTGTACAACATTATTAATCTCAGCGTTTGATTACACGACAGTGTGTGACAGTGTGTATACGAGATTTTGCGATAATTGAACTAAGTCATTTCCTTTAGATTATTTAATCTGCATAACACAATTTTATATTATATTACGATGTATCTTTAAATGAAAGTTTATGTTGAAATTCATGTGATTAGAATGCCAAAAAATACAGTTATATATGTTTCATTTCTAACATAAACATAATAATGCATCTGTAAATTCTCCTTACCTTTCCCTTTGTTGTGCTCATCCCCATGTTTACATAAGTATGTTTTGGATTGACACAACCCGGAGAAATACTATAGTGACTTGACACGTGACGTGAGACTTGCCCTCAAAGTCTTGAGACTTGACCATAGGGACTTGAGACTTACTTCTTGAGAATTACTTGAGACTTGGCTCAAAAGACTTAATGACAATTCTGGTCAAAATGCATTAAAATTGTTTGTATTCATTCTCAGTATTGTGCATGAATTTATGAATTTAGGTAAGAGGACTCCAATAACCGTATTAGCAATGGTTCCACTTGTCTTAAAGGCAGTTCTCCTGAAGACAGTCAGAGTATACTGATCACAGCAAACCATCTTTACTTAAAGGCAGTTGGTATAGTATTTGATTATTTTGTCAAACTGCTTCTTAAAGCATCTTTACTTTCTGTGAATAAAGATATAACTCACAATCAACCCGTGCAAGTTTCATCGGTCCGCACCTTTGTGAGAACAATTTGAAACATTCATTATGAAATTTCAGCTGTTTCCAAGTCTCGTCAATAGAGGGCGGTATTCATTCCAAAAGTGGACAGTAAATTTGAAAAAGAATTTCCCCTTTAGAGTAATCGAACTAAAGAGGAAACTAATGGAATACGGATACGTTTTGCCGCACTTGCCTTATCTCCTATAATGCCATCTCTGATGTGACAGTATTTCCTCGAGTACAAAGGTTAACCTAGTATCATTCAGTCAACAGAGGGCGCATTCATAATAATGGAGTTTAGCAAAACGTACCGAGGGATCCATCTTCCCTGAAGGAACTGTCCTGTCTTTCCTCAATTTACTATAATACAACACTTACATTGGCGTCAGCCATCATAGTGTTCAGTATACTACATATCTCGGTGAATGTTGGCCTGTTGTCTGGGTTCTCGTTCCAGCAGCGTTTCATTAGGTCAAAGCTGAAGGGAAGTTATAGTCATGTTAGTTTTGTCAAATTAAGAGTAAATTAAGAGTAAGAGTAAATGTAACCTAAGTGCATAACATACTTCCTAGCAACAACGGTCTTCAATAGTATACATGCAAAATGAAGGAAATAACGAGAATAATTGACTAAACTGAAAGAAATAATTAGCAAACAATGGCCCATAAACCACTTCGGAAATATACGCGCGCGTTGCATCTCGGTCTAGATGGTGATCAACGTTCACATTTCCCGCATGGAACTGTGTAGTTTTTTAATCTAACAGTCGCGTTATTAAACTGAACATAAACAAATCGAAGAAAAGCATTGCTAACTATCGTTTAATGTGGTTGTAACATTGATAGACAATATCTGGGGCGTTAAGTTCAACTGTGCATTATTTTGTGATAGTGATCTGGGGAGGTATGTTCAGCATTTGCAGCATTTAGTCGTCAGTTAGACCAGAATGCATTACGCAAATCGGCTTGCGCGTGAGCACTGTGGTATTTGCGAAGATGTCTGTAGAAAAGACGTACAGACCGAGCAAGCGCCTCTTTAATTCAATCAGCTTATTTAACCATAGATTGGACTCTTTTATGACCACAGCATAGGTATAGGTATACAGAGGCTTAGTCTGACAAATTAACCCATTGACCTTTAAGTAGTGAGTAGTTTTGGCGAACGCGACAGTAAGCTTGTTTAAGTCATCCAGTTCTTAACCACAAACAGTTTCACATACAACGTGAAAACGCGTATAGAGCCGAAATACTTTTAGTTCAGAATTTTTTTTGGATGTGACAATTCTCTTAAAACGTCAACGTTTTATTATTTGCTTGCAAAATCAAACTTACTCATGAGCAGTAAACTAGCTTGTATGAACAATCATTTCATCGCTTTTGAACAAGTAAGAAACAAAGCTAATACTTTTTACAATCCGCCATCTTGAAATAAAATGTACCGATCGAAAAACTCGTTTCAAGTTTGGTCGAAACAGTCATGTGATCGCAGCACAACCAAACACGTGAAAACTCTCGACCAATGACCAAAGCCGAAACGTGTTTCTGGTCATGATCGCGAAAACAAACCCCTTTAAATCAGATGAACTGATGAAGAAAAAAGAAGAAGAAGAAAAAACAGGATTTATTGTTGTTAAAGTCAGTTGAGAGAGTCGATTACTGCTACTTACATTTCCTCACTGCAATGCTCTGGTTTCGGCAGACGGTAGCCATTCTTTATTTCGTCTATCACTTGACGAGATGACATGCCTGGGTAGGGATGGGAACCTGCGAAAATAACATTACACAAATAAACTCCTGTGTGAGTGGCAATTGGACCTGTATAATAAACGCATGAAAACAGAAGGCAGATCAAATTATGCTAATTTGAACTATAATTAACCTTTCTGTTCAGGGCAGATACAACCCAAACTATTTTTCTCCATCGGTATGTTTGGAGCCTCATTTGGCAAATAAACCACCAAGATTGAGCCTCAGTCGGTAAATAAACCAACAAATCAATCCATCGAAGCAGGCTTGTGTTATTTGTGCCCGAAACATTTAATATTTCTCACGCCTACCCGCCACTCGTTGTCCAGTGATTTTGAAGGTGTTCAACTTCTTTCAAACACGAACTTAGTATTCATTCTTACGTGAAATTTTGATAGAGTTCATTATCAACATTTTCATATACATAATTGTGGAAGAATATTTGAAGTTTCTTAAAAATGATAGCACCTCAGACAGACGTATTCTAATGGAGGTTAAGAACCACAGAGAATGGATCATCTGTGACATGGTGACATTTTGTGACAAAATTTAATTGACCAAAAATCTGTGACAATCTGTGACATTTTGACAATTTTGTGACAAAATGTGACAAAAAGAACATAAACAGAAGTATTAAAAATTTTCTTGATTATCCAGTAGGTGTTGCACCAATTTGTGCATCGAAATTCTGAATGAAATTGTGTACAATTTTATCTTGATTTTTGTTCAGTTAAGTCTTTGCTTTCACGTACATGTAGTGTTACTGTAAGTTATTCCATCAGAAATTTGTAATTGGAGTTTGTCTGTTTATGAAAAAAGGGAAAGTAGGGATGGTGAATGTACTGCAAGAGGTATTGTATAGTTGCTATCCCTGGGGCACATTCCAGCACCAAATGTAGATGACTGAACAAATACAATGAAACATTTCCTTGAAAACCTCAGAAATTTGGACAAAGAACTTTGCTAGGTGATAGCCTTACTATTGGTCCATTCACTATCCTGAGGCTAGTGGGCAATGCAACATCTTTAGTTCGATTATACTTCAGAGGCACTTTGGGCAATCTTTCACTTTTTCCTGATTTTTCTTTTATACTTTCGAATCTTCAGTGTAGATTTACACAGAGTGTAATCTGATGTTGCATTTTAGTGGTGGTTCCATTTTTCATGAAACAGACATGAGTATCACCGGTCAACTGGTCATGATCTTTTAATCTATGCCAATCAAATGCGACAAAGGCAAAACTGATGTGACATTCTGTGCAAAAGGTGCCAAAGATTCTGTGACATTTGAGACATTTATGTGACAAATTTGAAATTTTGTGACGTGACATTTTGTGACAAGCCATCAATCATCAATCCATTCACTGGAACCATCATCAATCTTACATCAAGTAGCATTTATGTGATCGCTAATATTAATGAAGACGGTAGTGCTGCAGTGATTACTCGGTTATTCGGTTAATTGAATGTTTATAAGGCTACTCGGTTAATTTTACCGTTCAGTTACCCGAAAACTACATTGGAATATTAAAGTTACTTTTTGTGTGTGAAATAACCCCAAAAAATCCGTCATCTTCCTTCAATCAATCCACGACATTTATCAGATATTGTGAATAACATAAATTAAACATCTAATCCGTTGTTTTTCTAACTTTATTTTCCTACTAATTTATTTATTTATTAATTATTTATTTATTTATTTTTTAAATTGGTTTAGGTTTACCGATTAACCGTATATTTTATGTTCGGTTATTTACTTGCAGCACTATAGAAGATTTCGTGTTGCTGTATTTAATCATTGGATAGTTGTTCGACTACAATGATAACGAAATAATAAGGTCAGGTATGTGGAGGGGCGCGAATATTGGTTTTGTCGATGGAGGGGAGCCAATCTATTGGGCCTGCAATTCTCATCTCAGACTAGTCGTGATGCAAGACGTTACTTGTGTTTTACAAGTACACGTACGCGCGCCGATCTGCTGTGATTCGATAATAAACCAACCGCCTTTCATGCATGTCCACGAACCTGACTTAATAGTGCAAGCTATCGGTTGGTGATTTTTAGACTGACGTGGTGATCGTGTAACTAGGATCCGCATAATAACGGCTTGCACGAAGACTAATCTGCGACCTAATCAGTTCGTTTTGTAAGTCATTATTATTTGTTCAATGTAATCCACTTAATATTTGTATACTAGCACAATAACAATAGGCCTAAACAGACTGCAAAATTACAGGAAAATATGCTGTAAAGAAAAGTTTTACCGAGCGTGACAAGTTCCCACATAAGCACAGCATATCCCCACACGTCGCTCTTCGTAGTGTAGATGTTGTCTAGCAGTGACTCGGGAGCCATCCAGCGTACTGGTACCCGCCCCCGGGACTTCATCTCGTATTGGCGCTCATCCTGGATATCCCGAGCGAGTCCGAAATCAGACACCTTAGCCACCAGGTCGTCGCCAAGCAGTATGTTGCGGGTCGCCAGGTCACGGTGAATGCACTAAGTTCAATAGAACAAAATTAATGTCACAAGTAATGAACGAATGTTAACTGCAGTTTATACTTTAGGAAATATGTATCTAAAATGCATGGATACTTTATAAGAGCTATACCATTCGAGGTTTCAATTTATTTCGTTGTACTGTTAAAGATACAACAAAATACAATGGAGTCATTTAAAAATATATAATTTAGGCTATTTGTTATTTCATTCAAGTTTGGAATTTTCGTCCTCAGATGATGAACACTCAATAGCGAATTGAATGTTTTATTTTAGCTTAACTGAGAGCAGCTCAGAACGAAATATATTAAGTTTTATGTGGTAATAATTTTTTTTTCGAGATTACCAATAGCTATATATTTCCATTATGGTCGTATTATGCCTATAATTATTTATCGATTTGAGAATCATGAGACCTATAAAATGCAGCGGTCGCCTTTGTCAGTGTCCCTGTATACACAAGTGCGATCGCAATGCTTATTACCAGAACAGAGACCGAGAGAAGGGTCAGCCCATTTGTCTGCCAGCCTCGGTGTGGTTACATTGAAAAAGAAGAAACAAAAATCAACTCGAGTTTTTCCTATTTTTGTTTAAATCAGCCACACACGACGCTCCGTCCACATTTGGCCAATTTCGGCAAAATTCGGAAACTGAGCCAGACAATATCGTCGCGATAAAGCAAAAACGGTCGTATCTAAAAAACAAACAAACAAACAAATGATCCGGGAACAAGATACGACCTTGCTGCAATGAGTAAAATCCGTGTCTGCAACAAGGTTGTAACCAAGGTACGACCTTGTTGCACTGAAACGACGATATGGTCTCTTGGGCCATCAGAGCAGAAGACACCAACCGATTTTGAGGAGAGGAATTCCATTCCGCAGGCGACCATGTTGGCGAATGACATGATTTCACTCGGCATCAGGAAATTTCTCTTCTCTTCCTTCAGTTCGAAATACTGGTCACCGGCCCCGGTGCGTATATGCCTCAGGTATGACTGCAGGTTACCATTCGGTAGGTACTCCAAGATCAGGAAGAAAGGCTCTGGGTACCAGTTAAAAAAAGGGGGAAAATACAAAATGAACTTTTTAGGCTAAAAAAGTCTCCTGTTTCTGGCCATAGGTCGGCTTCAAAATCGGTGCGGTGACCCTTGTTTGAAATATTTTCTGAGTAAATTATATGTATAATATGACCAATCGACAGCTGCCAATCAAAGTCCTTTGGGCCTATTAACATCAGATGTATGGAACAGCTGAACTACATGTTGGCTTCATAATAGCATTTTTCATTATTAGCCAAACTTGCTAAAAATAGATTTGTCTGATACTAATTTTGGCCAATTAAATTTGTTTATGTTGCACAGATGCAGTGTTTGTGACGTTTGTGATCGATCAGCTATCCACGACTAGCTCGTTTTAACGTCTGCTTCACTAGGCTTTACAAAGGGACGTGGCGTCTATAGTGAGACAATTACATGATGTTTGACCTGTCGACGGCACTTCCCATGAAAATACTCCAACAAAGGCAAAGTTAATCGAATTTTTAAGATGAATTTTCTGTTTTACCAGCAATTTCCATGTTTCATTTTTGTTTTCATTAGAACATGGACCATAGAAAGGAAGAATAAATACTTCGAATTGAGATACTTCACATAATAGTTGTCAGAAGCTTGGTTTAACAGTAAAAAGGTGCCCAAATTAATTTATGACGGGATCCGATTTATTTGTTAAACCAGGTTTGTCACGATTATTTTAAGAAAAAATTGTATTCACTTCCTCAAGTAAAATAACAACATTCCGATGAAAAATAAAATGTCTGTTAAAACACCGACAGGTACCGTTTAAATAGAAAAAACCCGGGTGATAATTCTTCAATAAAACATAATATCAAGGTTTTTGGACTGGCGTCGAATAATGAGCGTATTCAACGCGCTGCACGCATGCGGCCGTCTGACGAATCTGATGCGGCCTTGAACTCCATTTCAAAATTGCACCTTGCAAATTGACAATTTCTGTACGGTAAGATTTCAGGTTGTAAGGTTATACATTAAAAATGCACAGATAAATCGTATAGGTCAATGTCAATGACTAAAGTTCAGTGGGAATCGGGCCCAATTTCATAGACTTGCTAAACAGGAAAAAAAATGCTTACCAGAAAGTTTTACTTAGTAGATTTGTTTTGGTTACCAGCCAGAACTCCATACAAAATGTACGTATTTTGGCTGGTACTCTGTTTTATATTGCTTAGCAAAAATGCTTAGCTCTATGAAATTAGCCCGAGGCCCAAATTCAAAAACATTCTTCGCCGAAAATATTATTTAGCAAATTTATCTGCTATTAAAGCAAAATTAAGCTGAGAACCAGGCAGAAGCAATAATATCAATAGTATTACTGATATTATTATTATCAATAATATTATATATAAGCAATATTATAAAAACACACTATAAAAGCGTAAACATTATGTAAACAATATATACAAATTATACAAAGTTATAGTCCTAAATCAATCAAATCCTAAAAATATGCAATAAGTCACATAACAACATATACATGGCTGGTAACCAATTTTTGCTAAGCAATACTCCTCCGTTCAGCATCTAACGAGCTATGTATTTATCATTTTGCTAGTGAAACTCGATACACTTTGTGATTAATCCAACCTTGTTCAGTGCAGAATCCTAGCATAGTTACAACATTGGGATGGTAGCCGAGGTTTAAGTACATGTTCCTCTCCTTGTCGAAGTCGCTCTTGTCCGTCTCGGTTGCAGTGGCTACAGATCAATATAAGATCAGTAAATAATCATAATTGAACAAATATTAAAGGGTGGACATCGGTGGACAATAGGACATTTTTAAAGGGACAATATAGTCACGATCATAGCAGCCTTTTGAAAGGGCATGGAATCGGTGTCCTAGTTTTGGATGATGAACTAAATGACACGAACCGCTATCAAACACAGTCTTGGGAATTTCGTAGAATCTCCCCAGAAAACGGGGAAAACCACTACGCATGCGTCAATTTTAAATACTAGCGCGGCCCACATTTTTGGTGGGCACGCGCATAAACAACAACGGACTGCTGTAAAGTCGATCAGTGAACACGGCAGTCCGTTCGTATTCATGCGCGTGTGCACCAACATGTGAGCGGCGCTAGTGTTTCAAATTGACATAGTGGTTTTTCCTCTGTTTTTCGGGGGGGGGGGGATTGTACGAAATTCCCAATATTGTGTTTGATGGCGGTTCTTGTGTGGTAGTGGTTTGTGATTAGATTATAGCGGTTCGTATAGCGCCATCGTGTGGCGTACGGCGACGGATCGTGTATCAAATACGTCATAACACAGTCTTTACTAATTACTGTGGCGCATACAGAGTGTGCCAAAAATGTGCAAAATTGACTTCTTTTTTTTGAAAGGCAAAAAACACTTTTAGGGAAACCTGGTGTAATGTCATAGGTAGAACAGTTTTTTAGTTACATGAAACTTTTCCCCCGGTCAATTCCGATTTTTAAGGAAACTAGAGCAAAATTTCGGATGTATGTCAAATTCTCGTTGGGCCTCTCTGTGTGTTGGGAACCTTATCAGAGGTGTGACTTCAGTGCCTATTCAATGCCTATTCGATCCTTAACCCAGATTCAGCATGTCCAGGTGAGAGTGGCCCAAGTAAAATTTACACCCTTTCACTTTAATAATTGATTGCATTTCTGGATCTAGGGACCCAAATGGGATGGGGGTAAAAAGGGGTGGATTGAGAAATAGTCAGGCTTTATTGTAAAATATAATTTCATTGTAATGAGCCAGTGGCTGCATAATAATGACATCTATTCATCAGCCACGATAATACTTATGATCATATCGCATCCTGTTATCTAGGCCAGCGCACGATCGTGTGGTACTATTTTCAGTCTATGACATCGATTCCATGCCCTATCAAAAGGCTGCTATGATTGTGACGATATCGTCCCTTTAAAAATAAGGACACTGAAACTACACTCTTGATTATCAAAAGTCACCATTAGAAATGAAAACTGTGCAACATTGGTAATTACTGAATTATTTGACCGAAAGCTAACTTGATGCGAAGTTGGTAAATGTTCGCCGCAACTGTAAAGTGTAATTGTAATATAAATAGAGACATACGTTTCAGCATTTTAACTGCGACCGTTGTCATAATTCCCTTCTTTATAATTCCGTCTGCCACGGCCCTGTTTACGGTAGCGAACGAGCCTGCTCCAAGCTGTTCCATCACGTGGAGTCTCTCCCTAGGAAACTCTTTACCGTTGGGCACATAGTTGGTTGACTGAAAGTTAAAAACATAAATTTTGATTAATCAAATTAATCAAACAGATACAGTAAATCTCTTGTGTGTTCCGTCCAGAATCGTGCACTCCTTTCTGTAATTTTATTTTGACCCAAGGAATTACCCTTTCTTCCATCTCTATGTGTCCTGTTGATCTTCGCTTTCTCCTCGACAAATGTCTCCTGAGCAGTATAACTATTATGATCACAAGGACCAGTATAACTAAGCCACCAACGACGGATACGGCAATGACAACTGTGTTCACAGGTTGTGCTGGATCTGCAAGGAAAAATATCAACACGATCCACTTTATATGGGAAGGTACTGTTGGCAACAGGGCCGTAGCCAACGGGAGGGCGTGGGGTGTCATACCCTCAGTATAGATTTGTAGTCGGCAAATCGTGCCTCATTAGGCAAAATCGAACCTTGATTCGGTCAATAAATCACCAAATTAAACCATTGAATGCAGGCTTGTACTTTTGTTGTTCCCAAGGCGATTTAATTTCAGGGGAATTTTTCTATTGCCCCTCCCCTTGTTCGGCAGTTTTTCATTTGCACGTATATCCTCCTTCAAAAATGGATCACTCCGACTCCACCTCGATTTTTTCTGACGCCTACCGCCTCCCTCTAGAGATTTGGAAGGTATGACATTTATGAAGGTGTGAAGAGTGTGCGCCCTTCTCCCCATGGGATAAATTTGAAGCATCAGTGAAAAATCATTTGAAGAACACAAACTTGTCTGAGCAGAGCACTACATTGTTCAGCACTCTTCAGTTGAAATAATGTTTATTGGAAGATGTTGCCTTCAGCGGCGGCACCAGACCTGAACCCTGCGCGCGATTACCAATACTACACGGTGCAGTAGCACTCCTTTATTCGTGTAAGTATTTTTTAATTAAAGGGTGAAAAAATTCAATTCTTCGTAAGTTCCTTTGGATCACCATTAGAAATAGTGCGTTGCAAGCTCAAAGTACTGGGGAAGTTCGTTCACCCCTTTAAGCCAGCGCAACTGCCATGCCTCAGGAGTCCCTATAGGATTTGTGTACACACTGGCTTAACGTTGGGGTTCACAAGGTCATACACACAGGCTGATTACCATCAAATAACATGTCTGCGGTGATCTGGGAGACATCTCAAACGCTTCTGTGATGGCTCTTTGACAGCTCAGTCAGGTATTTTGACCAATAAAAACGTCTATGTGGGGGGGGGGGGGTGATATTGGGGGATGGCTGTTGGGGGGGGGGGTCGGATGGCGGTATCTGAGTGATCGATCGATAGCAGGTGGCTTTTTATGAATGGGCAATGGGTTTGTATATATTGTAGCATGTATATATAGTAGACTGGACTACTATTGAGTAAAAAAAGTACAGGTTTTGTGTTTAAAAATGAGGTTTTTTTTGGAAAAATGAGGTTTTTTTGCGTTAATTAGTAATTAACTTTCTAAGAAAAACATAAAAATTTACAATTTTTTTTGGGATAGAAAACATCTCTAGACCCTCTGAAACAAGTTAAAATGAATAAAATTGGGAAAATCAGTTCATTTACCCATGTAATTAACGATTTACAACCTACTACACGGTGTAGACTAGGTGCTGAGGCCGCATTTAAATGAATATCAAACGAGCCGCAGGGTTAAACTGGGGGGGGGGGCAAGGTTAAATTTAAGGGGGGCAAACATTAATCTTTAATGTAATTTTGTACTGCTGAAAAAGCATTGACTTAACATTGGGGAAAAATTGGGGGGAAAATTGGGGACAAAGAAAGTAACGGGGGGGATTTGCCCGGCCCCCCTTGTTCCCCCCCCCTCCCCCCCGTAGCGCCGCCGCTGGTTGCCTTTAGTGTATTGTGACGAACATTCAGAATGTTTCAATTTAGGATAATTGAGCAGGGTAATAAATTTATATTTGTTTTTGTTCCATAAGTCATTGATAGTTCTGTGTTAGTGATTAGTCCAGTGTGCATGTACATCTGTATGTGTACATTCTGTTCTACGAATGTCTTGATGTATACAACATATTGAGTTTATATCCACTTAAATGGAAGAAGGGTGTAGCGTGAAACATCCATGGCTCTGATTGATCAGAATGTTGTTTATTGCTTGCATATTCAGTAGAGCAATTTATCTGAAGAAGTTGTCATAAATGAACTGAATTTGCCATACAACATTGTTTTGGGAGACAGAAAGGACATTCCAATATATATAGTCGAATGCTATGATCTCCACTTGGTCACGATGTCGGTAAGCCACTTGACGGCATCCTCGTCTGCTGTATGCAGGGCTGCTATCCCACCGTCGAAGTGATGGATTGGGCAGTCATCTACTAGGTGGCGCATTGTCTGGATATCGCCACAATCGCAGAGCGGAGAGGCAGCGAAACCCCACTTGTAGAGGCTACTCCGGCATGGCCCCGCGTCAGCGCGGAACCGGTTTAAAAGGATCCACAGCCCGCGGGGTAGGTCCATTCGAGCGCAAAGCTATGTCAAAGTAAGGTCAGATCATTTACATATTGGATATATCCCAGAGTGTAATGGGAGCGGCCATATGTTTAAATAAGTAAAGAAATATGTAAAAATGGGTGATTTAAGGCCATTTTCAAATAATTTACTGTTAATTTTATGATTAAAAAGGTAAGATTTTGATGTTCTCTTCTATGTTTATGTAAAAAGTACATTCAACATTTAAAATATTGTAATATAGATTATAATTGCATGCCACCATGACTAAAAAGAGTTTCAACAAGACAGTATATAAAGGATACATGTTATGTACATTAGTAACTGGAGAGGATCAGGAGTGGTTGAAAAAAGAACCACACTACGTGTACGTGCAGGCAAGTGAAAAAAGTTGCGTACAATAAACAGTTGCATTGATTAATTCCAGCATCTGCAGATGCAGCGTTCCATCCATACAAAAATCCCGTTAAATGTATGGCACAATTTGTAGAAACTTCCACGTTAAAATTTACGGTGCTCTACCTGGCAGCTAGGGTGCCTGGAAATTGTTTACAGTGCCGACGACTAAAAGACGTCTTTTAGTCGTCAGAAACAGACGTCGTTTAGTCGTCAGAAAAACACGTCGTTTTGTTTTGCATATACGACCAAAATAAGACATTTATAAGACATTCAATAATTTACGTCTATAAGACGTCTTAAAGACGTCGTGTGGCCACTGGGTTACTACGAGGCATATCACAGGAACCAGTAATAAATCTTGAATTACTATACCATACATATTCATGATCGAGAGCCGAATTCTCACTGGTCCATTCACCGTCACGTGCCAGATGCTATTTTGGCTGTTTACCAAGCGCCCGCGAGTATTCACGCACATGGTTGACGCATATGCGTTAAACTACTACGCATGCGCTTTACGAAGCAATATCGGGGAACAGTCGCATGGGTGTAGTACGCATGCGCGAACATCGCCCTAGCTACATACTCATCATGAAAAGATGGCGGCACACGTAAATGTCAATTCGCGTTTTCCCGAGCTCAATGACAATGATGCTCCTTATTATTGTAATACAACTGAATATGTATGAGGTATAGTAAAACAAATATAACACGGTTTATTTCGGGTGGACAGTTGATATTAGCTCCCCTCGGGGACAAACTTCGCTTCGCCTCGGGAACTAGCTTCGCCTCGGGAACTAGTTTGCAAACTTCCAATACCTCGGGGAGCTAATATACAAATATAACATGGTTTGAGGGTGGACAGTCGATATTAGCTCCCCGAGGTATTGGAAGTTGAGAAACTAGTTCCCGTTGGGACTATTTCGCCGCCGGGACTGTTCCCCGATGCGACAGTCTACTACGCACTATTACTATACCTCATACATATTCATGATCGAGGCCCGAATTCTCACTGGTCCATTCACCATCCGGTGCCAGATGCTATTTTGGCTATTTCCCAAGCGCCCGCGAGTATTCACGCACAGGGTAAATACGCATGCGCAGCAGTGCGTAGTAGACTGTCGCATTGGGGAACAGTCCCGGCGGGGAAATAGTCCCGGCGATTTGTTCCCTGCATCCCGGAACATGCCAGCGGCGAACAGTAGTACGCACGCGCGAACATCGCCCTAGCTACATACATACACATGAAAAGATGGCGGCACACGTAAATGTCGCGTTTTAATTTACCAAGCTCAATGATGCCGAACTAGAGAATATTGTGAATATGTATGAGGTATAGTAAAACAAATATAACATGGTTTATTTCGGGTGGACAGTCGATATTAGCTCCCCTCGGCATTGGAAGTTGAGAAACTAGTTCCCTCGGCTTCGCCTCGGGAACTAGTTTCTCTACTTCCAATACCTCGGGGAGCTAATATCGACTGTCCACCCTCAAACCGTGTTATATTTGTATACTGTCCACCCTCAAAATCATGTTATATTTGTATATTACTATACCTCATACATATTCATGATCGAGAGCCGAATTCTCACTCGTCCATTCACCATCACGTGCCAGATGCTATTTTGGCTATTTCCCAAGCGCCCGCAATGTATTCACGCACAGGGTAAATACGCATGCGCAGTAGTGCGTAGTAGACTGTCGCATCGGGGAACAGTCCCGGCGGGGAAATAGTCCTGGCGATCTGTTCCCCGCATCCGGGAACATGCCAGCGGGGAACAGTAGTACGCACGCGCGAACATCGCCCGAGCTACGTACATACACACATGAAAAGATGGCGGCACACGTAAATGTCGCGTTTTAATTTACCAAGCTCAATGATGTCGAATTAGAGAATATTGTGAATATGTATGAGGTATAGTAACACAAATATAACATGGTTTATTTCGGGTGGACAGTCGATATTAGCTCCCCTCGGTATTGGAAGTTGAGAAACTAGTTCCCTCGGCTTCGCCTCGGGAACTAGTTTCTCAACTTCCAATACCTCGGGGAGCTAATATCGACTGTCCACCCTCAAACCATGTTATATTTGTATAATACCACAGTGTTACGGACGGACGGACGCGCACGCGCATGCACACGCACACGCACACACGCATACACACACACAAACTAGTACGAGTGCAAAAACATGCTCTTTTCAAAATCGTTTTTTATATACAAAAATACATTTGTTTTCCATTATGATTCCAGATTTCAAGAGAGGAAGACTTCTCAATAAAAACCAAGTTTTCTTACGAAACAAAACAGGGAAAGCGCTACTAGTACTGCTTGAAAATGGTTCAATATTTAACACTTGCCGCGCAGCTCTTGTTGAAATCAAGCGAAAGTGCCCACGGCACCAAAAGCGAATCAGCTGTTTTGCAAGCTCGGACGATCTCGGATGAATCAAATTTGCTCATATTTGGAAGTCCATTTCATACCAAATACATCAAAACAAAGTTCCGACAAGGCGATTACCGAAACAAGCCATGTTTTCGGGTGTACGGATCGTTTGAAATTATGCTCTCAATCCAGGCCTAATATTTCAATTTTTCGCAATTTTTCGAACAGATCGTGCTACATGAACACTTATAAATATCTTTTCGGGGTACATTTTCACTGAGTTTAAGATTTGTAATTAATTGGGATCACCCTTTGATTCACGCATTTTTGTGGGGACCCGTTTTGATTTTGCCAGTGCGTGGCTGATATTAAGCCGGGGATTTGACAGTAGATATTAAGCCGGTGATTTGACAGTGGTCTCCCGAAGAAATTTCGGAGCTTGTGACAGATTTGAAGTTCCAAATAAATATTATTTACTTAAATAGCAGAATTTATTGAATAATAAAGTGAGAAATAACGTGTTAAATATGAATGTTTTGTGATTAAAAATAAATGTGTACGGGGAGTAAGTTTTACACGTAATAGCAGGAAATGCATCACGAATTCCGTAACATACTCAGTTCCGCCTATTGAACTTACTCCAACTGTGACGGGATCGTGAAATAAGAATATCAACAACAAAAATCACCAAATAATATTTTATGTAAACTCATACAGGACAAAACACAAGGATTTGTGAAAGATGTTCAACCTTTAAAATTCCAGTGTTGTATTAATATGAATGGTTTGGAGATATTAAAATAGACACAAAGTACACAAGAATCAGTTTAGACGTTTTCACTCATGGTGCCACGATTATACATTAAAGTTCCATTGCATTTTTTCAGGAAGGAACCCGAATATTAATTACTTTAAAAACTTTTGAACCGTTTCATCAATGTTAATTTTTTTTGGTTAATTAAGTTTGATATTTTTTGCCCTTTCAATCAATATGAGTTTTGTACAGAAACAAGGAATTTGAATTTTGGGTCTAACATCCCTATTACTAGTGCAGACGTCTTAACCTCTCGACGCAAGATTTTCACCAACCTTTCTATATCGCGGAACCTGCTGCTGTATAGGATTCTAGCCGGCCAATCGTCATCAGGTAAACTCGGTGGTCGAGAGGTTATTACTGAATTTTATATAAATGTGGCCGAGGTTATGTTTAAAAGAAATCCACTACAGTAACTTACCCTTTCCGAAGCATAACGTTAACACGATCACTCCTTCCAGAAGCATAGTCGTGCTCGTCTGCCAAAACAACGCAGTAAAAATCCCACAAAGCTGAATAATTGTCACCTTCAAGGCAAAATTATTTCGGTGATATTTACACATGTATAAAGCTGACGGGTATATTCATGCAAACGACTGGACGAGATTCAGTGAAACGTCAACAATGGGTGCAGAGAGGACCTGTTAGGCGGAAGTAGGGGACGCCAGATGTCACTGAGGTAAAAGCCAATGTCTTGGTGAACGTACTTCAAGTTAACTTTAAAGTTAACAAAATTATTTCTCAATCATCAGTAGATAATAAATGTCAAAATATTCAAGTTTGTAAGGTATGTATTGTTATTGCCATGCATCTTAAATAGGCTTGGCTGATTTGTCGGTATCCGAGAAGTCATCGGAAGTTGTTTTTGAAACCGATACCGAACTGAAGGATTTTACTTTTTACAAAATAATACCAAATTCGGTTTTCATAAGAACACCACGTTTCTTTCGTCACCAGCTAAATTATCTATAAAAAGGCGATATATCCTGATAATCGAGTCTTACTTTCACTCGTCATACACGTTCACCGGTACCCGCCACAGTAAGTGAGTACATGTACATACTACACGCGACTGAATATCCTTAAGACTCCATGCTGTCACCTCGCTCCGTTGGACTGAATTAATATGAAGCCTGACACAATATACAGCAATAATATATACAGTTTCCTTATTGTAGCCATAATGGTTTTCACATCACCAGCAGTACAAAATGCAAACAGACTAATTCATTTTTAATTCCAGTAATGGAGCTTCTTGGAACGCTAGTCTTGCTTGACGACTATGCCAGTGATAAACCAACTGATAATACAAATCATATTATATAATCACAATGCTATAAGCAAACAGGTAACCAAGAGAAACCAATGTGGTAATGAAAGAAAAATTAATTAGTAATTCAGTATTGATTTCACATTCATTATATATCAAGCACTTTAACAGGTGGATGAAAGGTGTATCATTTTTTGTGTGCATTGGAACATTTGTGGTTTTTGAGTGCCAGGTTCAAAAATTTTGCAGCCCAGAGCGGGTGATATATCCTGATAATCGAGGCTTACTGTCAATTGTTGACTGGTACCCGCAACAGTTCGTGCGTACATGTACGAACTACGCGCGACTGAATAATTATCGTTATAGGACTCTACGCCGTCAGCTCGCTCCGTTGGACTGAATTAATTTGGCCCCTTGCCAATCTTCTCAGCTGTATGAAGCCTTACACAATATACAGCAACAAGATATACAGTTTCCCTATTTTAGCCGGGTTTTCACATCACCAGCAGTTCAGAATATAAATAGGCTAATTTATTTTTAATTCCAGTAATGGAGTTTCTTGGAACGCTAGTATTGCTTGACGACTGTGCCAGTAATAAAACAAAAACTGCTGATATAAATAATATGATACAATCACAATGCTATAAGCGAGCCGGTTACCAAGGGAACCATTATGTTAGTTCAATTGATAAAAAGACCTTACAATAAAAGAGATATCAAAATTGTATTGACACAACAAAACTCAATGGTAAGTCTTGTTGCTAGGATCTCCATTCATTCAGTCTGTTGCCCTTTTGCAATACAAATTAAGTGCGTGCGATATACAAAAAGAACGCTTTAATGTTCCATACATGTACAAATATGTATCAACTAGTTTGAACTGGAGTGATCTAGACACTAGTGTTCTATCATTACAGGACAACTCGGATAAGAAGGGCCAGTAAGTACTCGAGCCGTTGGCATACGTGCTGAAAGAAGCACTGAAACGATAAGGACTGACCAATCAGGCTATACTCCACCACCAACACCAGCATAGTTATGAATATGAATGAGGTGATCTTCCAAAGCTAGCAACCACCTGTTGTTTAGCGGTGTAAACAATGAGGCCAAAAAAGTATCCGGTTTCTGGTCATAGGCCACCAACAGGGAAATACGATATACATCCCAGCTAACAAAATGACGTCGTGGCGACGTCGTGGCAACGTCAGTCGTACGTTGCGGTGACGTTAGATTATAACGTCAGGACAACGGAAATGTGTGGATTTTTTTAGACGTCGCGGCGACGTTGGATTATAACGTTACAAACTGACGTTCTCACAACGTTCTCACAACGTCCTCACGACGTCCTCACTACGTCCTCACGACGTTCTCACTACATCCTCACGACATTAAATAACATTAACAGAACATTTATAAACACATGCACGTTTGTTCTTGTTAGACGATAATCACATATATTTTTACACCAACACCTTGTTTGTAGATTTCGTGTATATTTTATTACTGGCAAGTTGGCCTTTGCTGCAAGGGCAAAATATGGTTACAATTGAATATAGCTGGCACTGATCTGAACCATCTCAATCCAACATGGTTTTATGTATAACACCAACTTGTGCTAGTGATGAATTCGCCAATAACATTAAAACTATTAATCGTACGTATTTGAACACTGGAGAAACGTGTAAAGACGGTCAGTTTGTCACATTTCTTACAATTTAATTAGTATTGTAGTCTCAGTAAGTTTGAAGGTGACAATTAAGTGCTCATTTTCATTGTTGCAGTAAATTGTATTGATTTGAATTCAGCGCGAAGATAATTGCGTTTTTTTAACCACTTATCTTGTCACGCTCTCATTCCGTGCTACCATAATCCTATCAATTCTTTATAACACTGGCGTGTTAATATTGAACGGAATTAGGCGAATGGGGTATAACACGTTATTAAAATGTCGATATGTTCATTTTTTACATGTTTATATCCCCAGATTCAAGAATCAACAAGATTATATGGCAGCACGGAATGGGAGCGTGATAAAAAAACAAAAAACGCCATTATCTTCACACTGAATTTAAATCAATACAATTTACTAAAATTAAAATGGGCACACCGACACCACAATACTCAGTAAATTGTAAAAAATGAGGTGACAGACTGACCGTCTTTAAATGTTCTTAATCCTGGTGTTTTCAAATACCAAATATGATTAATAAATTTAATGTTATAGACGTAATTATAACTGCCGAGTTACTTTTCGAGTTCTTTATTTAACCAGTTGCGTATATTACGTACATGTAGGATACAACTTTGGCAATAAAGGTAAGTGTCATGTACTCCCAATATTTAATAATGGTAAAACAAACCTCAGCCCTATACTGTTATGTACATGTGAATTATTATTACAAACATTCTTAGCAAAATGTTATTGCCAAATAATGCTGACGTTTTGGAAGAAATTGTGAAAACACGAGTAGGTTTAATTGGGAGCAATTCAAACAACTTGGGCCATACTGTCATTTTATTTCCCTCTCAAATGCGAGCATTTCTGGCCGAGAAATGTCCACCAATGTTTGGTACGAACTTCACAAGTATTCACTACAAGTATCAGGGGTGTTTCCACTTTTTTCTTATAAATCTACAGGCAACAAAACATTAAAACATTTCATTGTATTTTCTGGAAAAGATTGGTACCGTAACTCCCTAAGCATTGTTTTTACACGATAAAAATCCAGGGGATTGGGTTAATGTACATGCTTTGGAGTCTAGTTCTCAGAATACTACATGTTCATATTACTTGTACAATCCAGTATATGAGAGTTCATTTACCAGATACATCATTTGACCTTTGTTTTAATACGAGAATGATACAATGGATGATGTGGAAAGGAGATAAAATTAAACAATTTAATATTGATAAATAAACAACATAATAGAGGATTCCTAACAATTACTTTGAGCTGACAAAGACCCAGATTGCTGTAGTTGTGGCTGGTAACAATTCTTAATGGGTGAGGGATGTAAATGGAACATTTGGTTAAATTAATTAATTCTATTATCACTTTGTCAATCGAAAAACAAAATTGTCTGTCCACGTTACAAACTGTAATTTCTTAAACACCCATACATTTCTTATTTGTAAGCACAAAGTTTTAGGAATGTACAGCGAGAAATGTGGACAGAATAGTTGATTGTATTGTACCCTCCCATGTTTCTCTCCAATAGTTATGAAATGTACCCCATTGTGGAATCTATATAGATCTTTGTCATCCTGTTTGGTGGATTAAAATTAATAAACAAAACTATAAATATAGGTCTACTATTACCATGTATGCATCCTATGTTAAATTATAGAATTGTCCAAGTGTCAAAGATAAAGGTAACGCGCTCGGCCAACCTATTTTCCGCGATGCATGCAATGAAAGAACAATTGCGGCACCCACGTGTGCTGCACGCAGCGTGCAATGGAACGTGATCAGTAGTGCAATGTACATGTATCATTTTATTGAATCCCATGTGACCTATTATCTACCAATCAAATGACAAGGATATATATTTATAGTTTCGTTTATTAATTTGAATCCACCAAAAAAATGACAAAGATCTACCTATATGGATGTTATATAAAACAAATATTGAATGTTTATGAGTGCAATGGAAATAATATTTTCAATCGTTGAAAGATTAAATGTTCCATTTAACTCATTCGCCATACTGAACACCTACTCGGCCTCGAAATCTGAACCTATTTCAACATCTCCATTATGTTGGGGTTGTTGCTCAGCTCTTCTGGCTGGAGTAGCCTGTGTGAATGTAAGCAACAAAAAAGGTAAATGCACTAGATGTAATAATTTTACAGAAAGTAAAGATGTGGAAAATATTGAAATTTTGCAATTATTAAAAAAAGAAAACTGACTAGACCGGGAATATGGTTGACAGTGTCCCGAATTGTCAGTCACCTTTGTTCAGGTTGCTAGTCAGAAGCCATGAAACCAATACATACTGTGTGGCCAATGATCAATTACGATACACGCAGCATTAGCAATGCTGCAAACCTGGGAAGCAGTAGTAGGGGATACAGCTTTTTAATATCAAATCATTAAATAAACCACAAGGGAAACTGACTAGGTTCCATTTTAGTGATTTAAAAGGTGAACAAAGAAAACTTTCTGGGGTGGGAATCAAACCTGCGACCACTGGTTATATACTGGCGCTCTACCAACTGAGCTATCCAGCCCTATGATTGGCAGTGTCCCGAATTGTCAATCATCTTTGTTCAGGTTGCTAGTCAGAAGCCAGTCAGTTTTCTTTGTTCACCCTTTTAAATCAAGTAACACCATGTATTAGATGGTGTCAATACAATGGATATCTTCTCCTCACACACTCGGTTTATCCAGTCTCAGTAGGGCAGAAAGTGTACTCACTTTGTAGTTGGCCCCGCCTCTTTTATTTGGGCAATGCTTCAGCGTGTGTGCCAGCATGTCTTCGATGTCCACAGTCTTGGACGTCGGATGGTTCTTCTGGCAGGCTTCTATGTAGAGAGTTTTGAATATAAACAGATGAGGTTATGTTAGTTTATACTAGCTCTAATAACTTCTACCTGTTAATGACAGTCAACAGAAGTTGACAAATTTTAAAAGCTGGAGCGCTGGTACGTTAATCAAGAGGTCTCGGGTTCGAGTCACGGTTAAGTCAAATTTTCTTTGCTCAACCTAAAATCAAATTTTAAAAGCATTAAGTAAGACCCACCTATACCAGTTATTTGGATTATCAATGTATCCACAAAGCTTTCAATTTTATATATCCATGCTTCCTGGGTAGACAAAAGCGTGGTTATTATTTAGTTACTGTTTAAGTGTGATGTGATGGGAACATTTTAAAATATCTGTATGGAGGACCTTAAATGTGGGTCTTTACTTTGTATCATTGAATAAACCAACATATTTTATCACGGAAATTTTCAACGAAAATAATCCCGCGCTGGGGCTCGGCCACGGTGAAACAATCCCGGTGTGAACTGGTTAACCCTAATCCCCTGGACAACAAAGCAAGTTTGAGGATTTTTATTGTTTAGAAATAATGCTCAGGGGTTTAGGGTTAGGAATTCACTTGACACGTGTTGCAGAAAATGAAAATACTCACTGATTAGTATTTTTGAGATCGAAAGCTCACTGAAAGCCATTTTGCCCTTTCGGCCCTTGAAGCTGTATGCAGACCAAAGCATGTTGGTGCCAAGCTTCTTCATCATCCACCGCACACTCTCCCAGGTCATATCCACTCAGGGTGCTGAAGTGGCAAACCTAGAAAACAAAATGTACCAATGTTGGCATTAAAAATCTTTGTCTCAATGGAAAAACAAAATACATGTACAAAGTGGTAGGCGTGTGTCACGGACAGGGCTTTCATGACTGAGAATTTCGCCCCCAAATAATGCACGTAATTAAAAACCCTATTGTTGGCTTGCTACAATAAAAAAAATGCTGGAGTGATGTCTATCTTTTTTGTTCCTGCAATTAATCTTTGGCAAACCCGGCACAAGGGGAGAATTTTTTCACAAGCAAAATTGGTGCTCCGTTTACGACTTTTTTTGAATAATACAAACTTCACATTAACGTCGAGTGTACATTTAAATTTTCCATAAACTGAAAGCTTTTTTTTGTACTGATGTTCATCATGGGGTTTGGTTTGCATCAAACGTTGAAACCGTTAGGCTTTATGGTCAAGTGTCTTTGTTATGATTCACCAATTTATCCATGATTTTATCAACCGTAGTTTGTTACAGAATGAAAATCGTAAAATATGAATAATAAGCTTACCAGCATCTTTCTGACATTATACTCATCGCTTATCTTCTGGCAGAGGGCCTGAAGTTCTGCAGTGGATTCAAGTGGATTTCGAAGGTTTTATAAGCAACAAAAACATGACATAAAATGCAAAAATACGATTGGAACAAACAAAATAACAGATCGTATTTATGCCACAAATAGTTCTCCATCTGTATACTCACCTTAAATGATGATTGGCAGAAGACTGAGAAAGGATGGTTTGGATTTAGCCGTTGACTGTTCTTGGTAGCAGAAATGAATCGAGCATGCACGATACGTGTCGACGCGTGGCGTGATGAAGAAAAGATGGCGACTGGTATACTGTGGTGTGCGTACGTGTGACGTACGGCTTTCTGATAGTGCGCTTGCGTAGAAATGTATGACATATGCCCATACCCAGGGGCGGATCCAGGAATTTTGCGGGGGGGGGGGTCAGGGCAGGAATTTTTGAGGGGGGGGTCAGGCGGAATGTAATATTTTTATTGATATTACTATATATTTTTTAACATTTTTTTGGGGGAGGGTCAGAGCGGGGGTCAGAGCGGGGGGGGGGGGTCAGAGCGGGGGGGTCGACACCCTCCCACCCCCCGGATCCGCGCCTGGTGCCAAAGGTGATTCTGCACATTGGTTAATCTCGAGTTGAGATGCATATGACAATTCTTAAAACTTTTTTTCGATTAAATGTGTGTGTATTGGGGTGTCGAATATTTTTAAATTTTCCTTAATTCCGTACAAAATTGTAGAGGTCTGATTCAGTTATCATAATACCCAGGGTATGCTCAAACAGGTTAAAACTGGTTTCCATTGCAGGGGCGGATCCAGGAATAGTACGTCATATGGCATTATTTTACCGCTAAGAAGTTTAATAACATATTAATCGTTCTTCAAGGTATAACGTGAGGTTGTAATTTATTATACTACTTAATTTGTCGAATAATTAAACAAATACCGGTATATAGGCCTTAGTGAAAACTAAAGTTTCCTTAAGGTCACCGTGAATATAACATTACATTCTGACGTTGTTAAATGTTCAAGCAACGTTAGAAAAACGTTACCAACCAAACATTTCAGCAACGTTATATAACGTCATAAAAAAACATTTTCCAGACGTCGCAACATAAGGTCTAAAAATGACGTTACTTTAACGTTAAAATAACGTTAGCACACAACGTTACAAAACAAACATTCAAACGACGTTAGGATAACGTCATCGAAAAACATTTTCCACAGGGCACAAGTTAAGGTCGCAATTCGACGTTACCATAACGTCCTGATAACGTCATTATCTAACGTGACCAAACGTGACGTTCCAGTAACGTTATGATGACGTTATGTGTTTGCTGGGATGTTATACGCAGGGACCAAATATTTGGGATATCATTTCATAGCAAAAAAAAATAAAAAATTAATACATAAAAAAAAAATGCCGACGCGCGGGTCAGAGGAAAATATAGCAACATCTAATTTCAATGGCGGCCAAGAACATTTAATATAAGGAGGCCCTTAGGACGAAAACTCCTTTCCTAGTCCTAATGGCCCATTTATAATTATATCGGTGGGGGGGGGGGAGGATAAATTCCAACACATTCTCAGTTTGTACTCCGCCATCAAGGGTTTCAGAATATTTAATTAATAATGTAACATTTTTCCAGATGTTGTCTATGCTGTGGTTGAATAATCCATCTTCACTGTTTTCTATCTCAAATTAAATGGCTATTTGTCAGAATCGATGTTGATCTGGGTATACAGTGTTCTAGTTGATACATCTGGGTAGTGTTCTAGTTGATACATCTGGGTACAGTGTCATTGATTTACTTGGTAAAATTAGGGAGGACATCTTTCCCCAACATCCATTTATCTCCCGTCTTTGGATTGTTCCCACCAGTTTTAATCTCTCTGAACACTATAATAGACGATTCCAGCCGCGTCCATGGATAGCTATTGTCAAGGGATTATAAGATTAGTTAAGTTGTGGTTGTTGTAAACCACATACAAGTACAAAATATTTCATAATTTCACAAACAAATAGTACATTACATTTACATTGGTATAAACATTTAAATAACTTTTCGCGGCGAAAGTGAGTGAAATGGATTAGTTCAGATACTACCGCATGATAAATAGATCCTTGTTATTTGAAGTCTAAAAGTGTTACAGCTATTATCATTTCATTAAAGATGTTTTTAAATAGCTTGCTGGACTTTTCAAGGGTGTCAGTAAAACCCAGATGAAGTCGGAACTAGTCGGAGGTAGTCGGAGGTAGCTTTTAAAAGGTGCACATGCAAATTAAATGGCTATTTGTCAGAATCGATGTTGATTTTCCGTTTTATAATGATATAATTTTTGTCTTTCTGAGAATTGAGCGAAACCGAATGTTGGACTCTGTCAAGTCTATTTGTCTGTTCGTCCAGCGGTCCTTTTTTTGTCCCTATCTAATATGAATATCCTTTGTATTTACAGCCGTGGTTCAGCAGTTCATTTGATATAGATAAATAAGTTTGAGTGAGTGAGGGAGAAATTTAGCGTGGATTTTGACAGATGACCAAAGCACCGAGCAGCGTTTGCTGTGCGTTTGTTAGGTTTTGCCAATATATTTTTTCCGGTTGCTTCTGCGATCATCTAGCTGATGATGAACCGTAAGTTGAAGTTTTAAGTATTATTCCGTTATATACTGAGACGCAATAGAAACTTACCACTTGTTTTGGAATAGCATAAAATTGAAATGGTTCAAAATAAGACAACACAACAATTTGGATTATAAATGTTGGCATTTCATTATACCACTTTTGTTACAATGAGGATCGAGGGCGGTAAGAAACAGGCCCATAACTCCCCACTTTTGTTTTTTTTTGGGGGGGGATTACCCCATCCAGCCATGCATGCAAAATTGAGTTCGAGATCATCCAATTATGGGGAAAACAAACACAGCCCCCCGAAAAATGGCTGGCTATGCTCCTGTCTACAGAATATACATAGATTAAACAAATAAATAAATGAAATTAGCTTACCATAGAGCCTGTGTAATATCTGAACCGCTTGGTGGAGACTCTGTTTCATCATACTGTTACTGTACCTATATAAGTTTTGAGGCTTTGCATGGTGGAATATCGATATCGTTTCGATTTGCGGTAACACCATGTGCTTATCTCAACTAACGTGAAGCTGAGGTACAGGTTCTGAAAAGAACCGTATCGCACAACTCGTATCCCAACCTTCGTTATGTGAGAAAGGTTCAAGGGAGAACCAGTTTCGGGCAACTCGTTTTTCTCTACTGTCGCTAAGTGAGAAATATGGTTCAGGGAGAACCATGGGGACTTCACGGGTTAATCTCAACGTTTCGATTAGCCTGCTCTAATCTTCGTCAGGAGAATGAAGAGGTTTGCCGATGCAACTCCTTAAGTAGTATTTGCTGGGATTATGTGTAGAATGGGAAGTGTTCCGATTGGTGCTACTGTTGTGTGATGTGTTGTGATTGGTTGCCACCGTGGCATTGTTCTTCTTGCGTGTGAGTTGCCTGCTCGCTGAGGCGTGTCAGTTGACAGTGGGGTGTGGGTGTTGGTGGATGGTAGGTTTACAGAAAACCTACACACACAGACCGCTACCTAAATGCCCGGTCGTTCCACCCACCATCCGTGAAATCCTCCGTGAATCGCACCCTACTTCGAAGGGCACACACTATCAGTGATAAAGAGCACTTGCCATCCGAGTTGAAACATCTTAACGCCGTGTTAAGAGAAAATGGGTACAGACCTGATAAGCTTAAAGGGGGACTGACATCCTTTATTGTGTGTGTACTTAAGGCGTTTTGTAATAAAATATTGTTTTTGAGACCCACCTGTGTCTATTTAATCATTGATTTCTGAGTACAAGTATTTTAAAACAATGTTTGTTTTTCTAAAATGGTTTATTGTTTTCAATAATCCATACATTATATACAAAGGTAAAATTACATGTTGGTAATTACATAGTTATACTCGGCAAATTGGGGATAAGTACACATTACCTACAGAAGAATCAGGTAAGTACCACTGGTCAATTAAATTAAACAAGTTTATAGTATAAACAAAATGGAATGATTTGAGGAATCAGGTCGATCCCCGACCCGGACACCCAATCTTTCCTTGAGAACATTAAGGATGGATGACGATGTGGCCGGTATATGTTGAAATCTAGTCTTGTTTCTGCTTAGCCACACAACGCTTCTAAAATTGCTCAAGGCTCGCACCATTTCATTCTCTTGTTTAAGTGAGGGTGGAGCAGAAAACAAAGAGTAAATTATGGTGTCCACGTCGGGAGATTTTGTACTTTGTTAGTCCTGCCCAGATAATCACTGAGCCACTTTTCCCACTGAAAGTTTCACCACTGCACTCAGTGAAAAGATGCTTTTGTAGTCTCAATTGAGTGCAGTGTGGGCAGAGCCCCGGATCTTTGAAATATTTGCGTCAGGCGATTACCAGTGGGTAGTACACTGTGTACAGTTTTGAAATTTAGTGTGAGCTGTTTGTTGGTCAATTTGGTACACAGTGTACGGTACGTTTCCAAATAGTGACCCAGTTCTTACCCGGGCAGTCCCGTTGTACTTTGGGTACGGTCTCTAGGGACTTGATGATTGATGCCAGGAGTGGTTTTAGGTTGATCTTGCCTCAATCGGCGACACAGTCTCGGTGTTTTCTAAAATTTGTAAGGGCAGAAGTGTAAACTCCGGCCGGTGAAAAGCTGTGTGGCATGTTGTTCCTTACTAACTCTGGGGCGATTGTTCGGAGGGACATGCCACACCAGTACACGGCCAGAGCCTTCCACCTTGCTTCTTTAGCGGAGACTATGTCGCCGATATGCAAACACTGGATTGCCGCAATCTTGCTTTCAATATGAGTACACCAAGCCACCTTTGGGAGAGAGGAGAACATAGTGGCCCGGTTGACATATTCGACTTTGTGTCCCCAAACAAATTCGAAAATAAGAGAATTGATTTTCTTTATGTGTTTTTTGCGGGTGGCACGGATGTCGGCCGCATACCAGATTTTGGACAAAATATATTGGTTGGCTACATGGTGACCTCCCTTTCATTGTGAGATCTGTGTTTGACCAGTTGTGTATTTCTTTCTTGATTTTGAGATGTTTTTCTTTCCAAAGCTTATATCGGAGGGTCATCGTAGCCGAAAAATATCCTACAATTTTGGCCGACTTTGACCAATTTATGTCAACCGGGCCACTTGTTTTGTTCCTCCATTTCCCCAGGTATACCCATAAGATTTCTGCCGATTTAACTTAGCGCCCGATGCTTGCTCGTATCTCCGGACCAACTGAAAGTTCTAATGATTGATTTGTCATCCGACAAGATCAGCGTGGTCATCCGCGTACATGGAAATCTTGGCCTCGGTCCCCTGGTAATTTAACCCCTATATTTTTGTCTGAGCGAATTGCGCATCCGAGAGGCTCGAGTGCGAGAATGTATAGTAACGGTGATAATGGACAACCTTGTCTGACCCCAAGTGAAAATTCATCGAAACCATACCACAGCATTTAACGGAACTAGTGATGTCATTGTACAAAATTTGAACCCATTTTTGAAAATTGGGACCGAAGCCAAACTTCCCAAGTACACGGTGCAAATATTCCCAGCTGACCCTGTCGAAAGCCTTTCTGTTGGTCCATAGAGACACAAAACAGCACCGAAACTGCTTCTGGTCAACGAAGCTCTGAATATTCTTGAGTAGGTGAGCGTTGTCTGATATGGATCTCCCCGCCACCGAGCAAGTTTGATCCACATGAATGATCTTATGTAAAAATTCCTTTTACTCGGTTGGCGAGGATCTTTGACATAATTTTGTAATCAACATTCCAACAGTGATATGGGTTCTCCAATTTCAGAGGTCATCACGCCGACCGATCTTTATAGATCAACGATGAGCCCATGTCTCTGAGATTTACTAAATTTGTTGTATTCAAAAGCATTATTTAAAACATCGCAAATATCTTGACCCATATCACTGAAGAAACACTTATAAAATTCAGCAGGGCAAGCCATCCGAGCCCGGTGACTTGCCGCTTCCATATCAGACAAAGCCCTTTCTTGACCTCGGACCAAGGTCACCGGCCCCTCGAGCGTCGCAACGTCATCGGGGTCCAGTGCCCGTCCACGGTATCCAAAAAGGAGATCGATCTCGGTGTTGTCGACAGGGCGGCCGTGTACAGATCCTCATAGAAATGACGGCATTCGCCAGTCATCTCAATGGGATCCGTTATGTCACGACCGTCCCTATCTCGGAGACTTTGCATGTGTTTTAATTGAAAATTTTCTGCACTTTGAGGAGTTAATTATTGGTTCTCCGTGAATCTTTTGGTCGTGTCCGTTTTATTCTTTGGGTTGATTTGGTGATTTGCTCGATTTCCTTGAGTCTATTTTGTTTGTTTGTGAGAACGTTAACACATGTACTGTCTGAGATCAATCTCCTTTGTAACCTATTTATGTCTTTTAGAAGTTCTTTATATTCAGACCTTCGTTGTCTGTTTAAATCGGCAGAATATGAGATTGCCGTCCGCTTGAGGTTTGATTTCCCCCGGTCCCACCACTCCATGATACTTCCGTCAGTTGGTTTAAGAATTTTCCAATTAGCCCATTGATTACGGATGATCGTTTGAAAAGTCGTTCCCCCCAAAAGAGTAGTATTGAAATGCCAATGACCATTGTTTTTGATTTTGTTTTGAACCGTAATAGTGGAAAGTATCATATCATGATCGGACCAGGGAAACCGACAATCCATTGTTGATCCCACAGACAACTCACGAGACAAGTAAATCCTATCTATTCTAGTCCCTTTTGTGTGTGTGCGGTCATGCCTTATGTAACAACGCTGACGGGGTGTTCCTCCTGCCAGCCGTCAACAAGATTGTGTGAAGAACAAAAAGTGTTTAATTTCATTGTAACCCTTGGTCCCGTTAAGTGAATGCCCCATGCTATCAAGATGTAAATTAGGAACGCAGTTAAAATCTCACCCAAGATCACGCCTCAGACCCCGACTATGGCGCTGCAATTCTTGAAAAAGCATTGCCGATAACCGGGGTCGTTGGGTGTAACAATTAATTATACGAATTTTATCTGTGAATTTTGAATACTAGCAGTAATTGAAATAAGTCTCCCTTTGTTGTCTCGTAAGTCATCAGTGAGATCCCACTTTTGTGTTTAGAAAACAAGATTGCGACCCCAATAACTGACATTAGTCCCGGAATGACCAGAACCCCCCTACCGCCAAATTCTTTCCCCCACGCCCTGGCTTCCATGCAGCCAGCGGCGTGGGTCTCCTGCAATAGTAGGATGTCAACACCTGACTATTACAGGAATCAAAAATTTGGCGTTTACCCGATTCCTCAAACCATTCACGTTAATAGAACAAATAGAAATATTATACATACATACATAAAAGTGACAAATAAACAGTGTTAAATTTTATACAATTCATTGACCATTTGTTATTTTCCCTTTTTAAGCTTACGTGATTTCTTTTGTGTTTGTAGCTGAAACCATCTTCATTTCGTTTTGTCGTACGGCTATGGGGCCGTTAGGGACGACGACGACAGTGACAATGATCTTTACTTGTCGTCGAGATGATCGAGATTGTGGAATGGTCCGGAGCTCTCGTCGTCCTCCCAGGTTGCTTGTGGTTCCACGTCGTCCAATTCATCCGTTAGTAGAGCGTATTTCCCGGATGCCAGGCGGTCGAATGTGGTGTCGGTGTCATTGTTTTGGTTCCTGCGGGGTTGTCTTTTGGGTTTCGGTGGATGTTTCATTGTCTTTGGTTTTCTTGGGGGTGTCGGGGGTTGTTCTTCGTCGCTGCTGTCTGTGAGTTGTGCATATTTCTTTGTTGTGGTCGTTGATGTGCTGGGTCTTGTAGGTGAAAGGTCGATGAGGTTGTCCGATGTGGTGGGTTTTTCGTTGAAGGTTGGAAGGCGAGTCGTGGTGGGTTGTTTCTTGGTTGTCGTTTTGGCCTCTTCCGCCATTGCTCGGAGATAGGGCGGCTTTGGCTGGCATGTTATACCAGGAGTTGGGACAGTCTTTCGAGAGGTGCGTTGATAAACCGCATGTGTTGCACTTCTTGGGTTTGCGGCAGTCTGCACCGATGTGGCCGGGTTCTTGGCAGTTAGGCACGTTGCGTTGGTGCAGACCGCCATAAGATGACCCGTCTCGCCACATTTCCTGCATGTTTGCTGTTGGCCGTCATATTTAACATGTAGTTGGTGTGGTCCTATTTTTATGTAGGATGGAATTGGTAATCCAATTCCATTCTCACATAACGGATGCCGTTCTCCCATTCTGGGTGCGATTGCCAGTGACCTCGTCGGTGAGAAAGAATGGTTCCATATTGAGATAATTTTGTCGTTACGGTGTGCATCGCAAGTTCTTGTGGGGCGTTGAATACGTTGACGAAGGTGATGAATCTGTAGCCGGTGTTACAGTTGCTTGTTTGTTGTTGATTGAAACCAGTTGTGTTTGAAGTCTGTCTCTTGCTATTGAAGTAGCCAGTGTTATGGCACCATGCAGTGTCGCTTTGTGTTGTACGCACTTCACGTCGTCCCGTTTGAATATTTTGTCCAGTTCAGTGAATACACCACCAGGTGTAGTTTTCTCAGTCAGATGTATGTTGAGGCTGTTGTCTCTCGTCAGGGTTCTTCCTCGATTTGCCATCTTAATATGGCTTTCTCCAGAAAAATAAAAGTAGCACTCCTGCACGGAAATCTTTAGTAAAAGGCGAAAGATTTATTCGTTTGGGGTAGGCAATCCCGCCCCATGGTGGAAGCATCATTTGCATAAGATATGTGACGTAAGGTCGGGAAGATCCGATGTGTACATGATATACATGTACATACATACACATCACACACGTAGCGTCGATTTCATTTCTTCCGTGATTTTTGTTTCTGGAACTAATAAAATGCCGGGAAGATGTGTTGCTGTAGGATGCAGCAACACCACCAAAGATGGTGTTAGCCTTCATCTGTTCCCAAGTGACCCAAAATATCGCTGTATTTGGACGAGCAAAGTTTGACTGACAAGAGTAATGTGGTCAGGTCCATCGGCTCACACAGTTTTGTGCAGCGATCATTTTGAGCCGAGTTTTGAGCCGAATTTCTCTTCCCGACATGACGTCACGAACAGCTCCTCCGTGCAGGGCGGGAACAACTAGTAAAAGTGGGGCCATTTTTACAATGGTAAAATAACACTCTCAAAAACAATAAAAACCCAAAAGAAAAATTTATTGATCTTTTACTGATATAAAATAATAAAACGATCATATATTTAACTGTTGAATTAAATCCACGACAGTCTCCCTGTGTTCATGGGTAAGGAAATGTTATGTTACTTGTTGTTTACTATATTATAGACAGTTTGCGTAATCACTTGCGTAGTTTATCATTGTTTATGCACAAATTTGGGTCTATTTCTATGAACCTTTGATACCTCGTGTGGGATCTTTCGGTACATGTGCATGTATGTAGTGTGCTATTGTTTATTATTTCGTTTCAAAAGATGACTCTAGATATATTCTATTATTTGTTTAGGCCAAATATAGTCTCAGTAGCCTTCAGTAACCAGGGTTGAATGCTGGAAGTTTTATCTGCTGGTCTAAGGCGTGAACGGTGAGAGTGTGTTCTATAATACTATAGTGATTTTATTATAGCATGTCATGTCGCTTGCATAATGCCGTAGGTCCTACAAAGGCGTGTTAAGGACTGCAGCGTATTTCAGAAATGCTTTAAGTAGAATACAAACCTTTATTTTCTGATTTAAGGTGACTACCTGATGTGGAATTATGCTCTCTTCAGCTTTATGTACTGTATTTGTTTACATTAAGTCTCCAGGGAATTCGGCTCCAAAACTTACTGTGTTAACATTCCCGTTCCCTATTGTTTTGGTGTATACAATACTAGCTGCATGTTTGGAATTTAATGTAGTTCCTGCGTTCATTTTCATTTACCAAGATGGTAATTTATTATTTTTTTAAATCTATCTCTTTTCAGTTTTCACGGTGATTGAGGTGATTATCTAATTGAATAAACCTTAACATCAGTCAGAATCGTTGCGTCCGTCATCAGTTATTATAGACCAGCCCCATTCGAGTGCTAAGTGCGCTATAATTCATATCATTATGACGTCACTCCAGCGTTTTCGTAAGCAGCTTGGTTTCCCCATGTAAAAATCTACATCAAAGTGAAATGATTCTAAATTCAGAATCAGTGACATTGATAAAATTATTAACTTTGCCGAATACAGTCACCGTTCTAAGCGGATTCTAATTTTGCTGTAGTTGAACACGTTGTGTAAGGCTAGCTACAGACGCGCCGGTGCGTATAAGACAGGGATGCTTCGCGGGCAGCGTTCAATCCTTCTGAGGGGGCCGAACGCAGGTTAGCCACCCCTGTACCATAACAAATACACATTACTGTAGCTGTAAGGTTACAGCAGCTGAAATGTTGGCAAACAATTGGGAAGATTGTATAGAATGCACCACTGAAACCATATAAGCTCAGGCATATCATACGTTGTTTGCTGACGGATTGATTTGACATGTCCTACCGTTACAGTTATCAGAACTGATACAACCTTTATATACTGTAAAGGCATAGGTTTAGTATAGACGATGTGACCAATGACATCACATGTTTACAAAAGAGCCCTAAAGGTCAAAATGCGCTGGACACAAAATGTACACTGGTCTATGACAACAAAAATAAAAAATCTGATATTTTGAGATATCAGCAAAAAAACACTTTAATTTGAATTATTTTTTAAAAAGGTACTAACATTACATCTTATTCATCTGAAAATTTAAAAATATTTTGATGTTATGTGGAGAAGTACAAAATGTACAAACTGCGCACACTTTTACCTAGCGGAAATTCACACTGGTACTCCTGTCATGCAATGTGTAAACAAGTCACATGGTCTATAGGCCAAGTAAATGATGTGTTTTAAAGGAAAATACTCTAATGTAGAAAACAACAGCTGGCAACCTTAGAGAGAAGGATAGCAAGACGAATGTTCGTGGCACGATGTTTTTACGCGAGACTGAAAGTCCGCTTAGAGGCACGGGGCCGCAGAATAGTGTACATTTCAAAGAAATGGGGCTGGGGAGGGTAACTAAAACATTTTAAATTCCAACGACCTCCTCTATCTATTACGTCATCCTGTCATAACTTCACCGAATCCTCCTTCCATCTTCACACCCCATCAACATTTTCGGGGAAGAAACTAATACATGTATAACATTAGTTTTGGGAAATGTTTGACAAGTTAGGAAGGATTTGATATTTTGGGGACATTTTATGGAGTTTGTTTATTTTTTGTTTCAAACGTAACATTTCTATAAACAAGTTTTTTCATCGATTTTGTTTTACTGGATCTGCTTGTGATATTAGCATTCCAAGGCAGCCATTGCCCCAGTAATACGATAGCTAGTTACATTTTCAACAATTATTCTCAACTTACGTTAAAGATGTAACGCCAGTGTTTTACTGTTTCCTCCCCTAGTTCACGGCAACCAATTAACAACAAAGGATACATAAATAAATCTTAAACCGACATGAGAACATATTTTGAATTGCTTTGTTTAGTTTTTGCAATTTTGTAATAAAAACGATAAGGTTCGGCGAGGTTAGCTTGACGGGGTAGGTAATAATAAACAAACCCGTTTTCTTTTGGCCGTAAAGTGATAAGCGCTGACTGTTATGAACTTACTTATACTGAAGAAACATTCCATGCCTGAATCCTCGAAGTGACTGCAGTCATGCACACCCCAGCCTGAATGTGAACATTCCTGTAGACGAGATTCATTACCAACACAGGCTATTTCGTCCAAGTGTATCGGGCCTGTGCCTTTACCAAAGTATGCGCCTCTCCAGACCTGAATTGCATACGTGTAGCCCAGTTGACGACAAGCAACGTTTGCGTCCATAATGTCCCAATCGTCATCACACACGGTACCCCACTGATTGTCATGATACACTTCGACCCTTCCCTCGTAAGGTCCTGCACCGTTCACTAGACGTATTAACGGATCTTAGAATTGATAAATAATAAAACAAATGTTAGCACACGAGTATGGTGAACATGAGTGGTCATGAAACGTCTTCAAAGGTGATGATGTTCTATGTGTGTGTGTGTGTGTGTGTGTGTGTGTGTGTGTGTGTACGTGTTTATGGTGTAAACCGAGGACATATAACAAAAGGGAACAATATGTCCTCGGTTTGCAAACGTGTACAAATCTAATGGGA